>CM055442.1:7969590-8064047 GCA_029228465.1 Salix viminalis
TAGTGTTTTATTTATTTTGCACAGCAATACCTTCTACATTTTTAATATGTTGACTTTATTTTTTATTCTTTTCAAAACAAAATTATTTTTATTGTTTATAAAAAGGTATTGTTGGGTCAGCCCAATTTCACAGCTGTAACTGTACATATCTGTTGATGGATAATTTGACCCTGTACATGGACTTATAAAACCATGACACGTGTCCTGAAAATTCATTTAAGAGGGTAATTAAGACAATGCTGGAACCATGTGCAAGGCTGAGGCTGGCAGTGGCCAAGAAGAAATGAAGGTGGTGTCCCCATGTCTTTACGAGCCAATATGAATTTGTGACAAATTTGCTCCGGGCACCACACGCGCTAACATTTAAGTTCTCTATCTTAGCTATTTTTTTTTATGGGACCTCTGTTTTTGTCGTTTTATAATTGTTTTTCAAAATTATTTTTGATATTAATATATAAAAATATCTTAAAACACCATAAAAATCTAATTTAAAATATAAAATAAAATTCAAGTTCAAAAAATACTCTTTAAAAAATATACTGTCAGGATAAAGTGTCAACATTTGTTGGCAGGGGTAAGTTTCTAACTTCTTCTGTTTAAAAAAAAAGTGTTTAATTATATTTTTTTAGCATTCCAACTTTACTTTCAACCGTCCGATCTGTCATATTAATTGTTGGTACGTCCCTTGAAGTTGGGACCATTTTAAATATGTAGGTAGGATCGGAATATGTTTTAAATGAGAGTAGAAGAGGATTCTAATGGCATTAACTACTAAGCTAAATCATGTCGTAAAAATATTATTTATCCAGACTTATTTTATTATGAATTGAAACAATTGTTTCATTTATTTATTTATTTATTTATTATTATTATTATTATTATTATTATTATTATTATTATTATTATTAGCTTTGCCTACCTGTCTCTCTTCTCCACTCTCTTCTCTTATAAGCAAACAACAAATCTCTTTTTCCTTGTAATTTATAATAGGCCTCGTTGTTTTTGGCAACACAAGGGCCCGTAGACTGGGTAATGAATATGCATAAGTAGAATTGGAGCAAGTGTTCAAATTAATTGCTACTATACAAGTGCGTTGTTGATGATGGGGCATGAATATGCTTATGATTCCTTTGCAAAATATAAAAGGCCAATTGTGCGTATCAATTTATATGAAAAATACAAAGATAATATGAATAAAGCTCAGTTTTTATATAAAAAAAATTGAGTATTTTTTTTATATTGAG
This sequence comes from Salix viminalis, assembly GCA_029228465.1. Lineage (NCBI taxonomy): Eukaryota > Viridiplantae > Streptophyta > Magnoliopsida > Malpighiales > Salicaceae > Salix > Salix viminalis. The sequence goes on from CM055442.1 coordinate 7,970,835, forward strand.
ATAGTGATATATTGGATTGACATGAATTTTATTGTTTAATTTGTCAAATTCATGACCTAAATCATGAATTCTACTAGTTTTTATAACTTTGTTTTTAATCTTTTTTTTTAAATCCAAAAACATTTCGAGGGTAATTTCAAAATATTTGTGATTTTCTTGCGTGATTTTATTGCAATTTTGTTAAATATTAAATCATAGACATATACCGTAAGATGTGAACCCAATACAAAACACGTGATTTTCCTCAAAATTTCAAAATAAATAAATTTCTATTTCAAAAACACAATTTTTTTTTTGTTTTTCTCCATACGGCTAAATCCCAAAAGTCTTCCAAGCATTGTAACCAGTTTATGATTATCTGTTAACGTTTGAACAAATTATCAAAAATCATTTACCAATTATTTGGTTCACTTTTGTATTTAAAATATTTGGATTTAGCCATAAAACTATATTGTAGAGTATACCCTATGTATTAAAGATAAAAATAAAATAAATATGATATTAAAACTTAAGTTTTAAAACGTTTAGGTTTTGACTCAATAAGTCTGAGACTATCTCATGAAGAGAGATCTGTCTTTGATCTTAAATGAGAATAACAAATAAAAACTTAACCTAAGAAAATCAAATAACAATTTGGTGTACCTTAGGCAAGGTGCAGAGGGTTGATACATCTTTTATTTGCACAACTAGTCTTTTCATCTAGACTCTCACAAACCATTGGATTTTTTAATACCATAATACTAGGTGATGAATCCTAAACTTTGTAGTCATAACTTTATGATTATACTTAAAACCTCTCTTCCATACTTAGGTAGCAGACTCGCTATTCAACGTCTTGCATGACATGAAAATATTTATTTAAATCTAAAAGTTATTATAAATTTGCAAAATAATTCAATCTAGGATTTTTTGCAATCATGAATTTCTTCTCTTTTTTTCTTGTTTTCCAAATCTATGTTCATTCAAAAGAAAATAGAGAAATAAATAAATATTGTCATTTATCAAAATTTATGAAATAGACTATTTTTTTTTCTAAGTGATATAAAAAAAAATTATAATATATTTGTGTAAGTCATATATGAAATATACGATTATGATTATAGAGTTGTATAGAACACATAATATCACATGTGGACACTCGACATAAAGGATCCATGGAGTTGTAATCTAGTTGTTTGATTCATATTCACTAGAAAAACTTCGGTTTTACTAGTTTTGTCAAAGATTCAATAAAAAAAAATGATTATGGCTAAGGTTAAAACCCCTAGCATATCCTACCTGAGATAAGCAGTATTGTGTGGTTTTGAAATGTAGTTTAAGGGTTTTAATGGGTAGAATTTATTTATATGAATAAATTTTGTATTTTGAATTTTAATGTGCTCTTGTGTGCCCAAACTAACTATTATGAAAATGATCCATGAGGTTCCTTAACAAGATTCATCTATCCTAAAAAGCAAATGAGTTTTCCACTATTGATGCATCATGATAAAAAAAAATATTCCAATTAAAATTAATAAAACAATCATAATAATTTGATATTTTTTTGTCAATTCTACATGTTTAAATGTCAACCTCTTTACAAGTCCAATATTTATACTACAATATTTGTCATTAACTCTCATGAATTATTCGAAATATTGTCTAATTTTTTATACATTCAGTAAACTAGTTATTAAATCTCTAAATACAAGCGCATACATATTTGTTTTTTCAAGTTTGGCATGAAAAAGCGATATGATTTTATTTATATTTTTGAGAGACTTGGCCATATAGAATCAAAATAGTTTTTTTTTTTGTTAATTAATTTTTTTTTAATTTTTTTATCATATATTTTAAGCAAAATAAAAATAAAAATGAATAAACAAAAAGAAAAAGCAACACACATATTGTCTTCTTTGTTTTCAATATATTACTCACACACCTCCAAATCACACATGTTTAAAGACAACAAAAAATCAAAATTGTTCTTCCGAAAGGTTGGAAAGATTGTTGGATTCAAGATTGTTGGAATCATTTTTTTGACACGACACAAAAAATATAATGTAAAATCGGATCGTAAAATCACAAGTATATTTTTTGTACTATATATTGACAATTTCAGCTAATAAATTAAATTACATTAAAATCTGATAAAGAAAGTCAACAATATTATAATCATTAGTAATTTGAATAAATAAAAAAAAGATAAATAGTATAAATCAATGACATAAACAAACTCAAAAATCAAAATTTTCAATATTGACAAATTACTAAATGATTGTAATTACATAAAAATCCCAAAACAACTTGATTGTTCTCATCATAACAAGTCACAATGAACCGCTTTTTAGGTTGCAAGTTATTGAGTCTAAATTAATATTTAGTTAATATAAGTCTAATAATTAAAATAAACTATTAAACAATGTTTAATGCAACAGAAAAAAATTAAATTATAAAAAAATTCACATTAAATAATAAATAAAATATAATAATAATAAAAATAAAATCTTCATTCTAAAATTCTTCCATGTAGTCTAAATATTTAATTTTCATAAATTTCTGGTAGATTTCTGTCATGATTTCAAACATATAGTTCTCTCTCGTATGAATAAATTATTGAGTTTATCATATATATTTGAAAAATATTGAGATGCATAGTTTCTCTCCTATCTAGAATCGCAATAAAATTTTATTTGTAACTCCAAATGTGTCCAAAACAATATATGAATATCTAGTTTGATAAATTTGATAATATTCATCTAGTAACTTTGAATCTCTGAAATAACATATTTCTGAATTTTATTTAATCTAATAATTTAACAAAATATATTTTTCATATATCTAATATTTCCCTATAAATTTCAACTAAATCCAATAGTTTAAAAGATATGTTTGATTTCACAAAATTATCAATAAATATTATAGGATCAAATTTAAAACTAACTTAGTTATTCATATTAGAAATTTAGTAAATTAGAAAAATTTTACTAATTTTACAAGATTTAAGTATAATATTACTAGTTTTGGATTTTAGTTAATTTTAACAAGTAAATACATATTGATCGGTAAAATCATAAGATTGAGTAAAGTCCCAAATTTAACAACCTTTTTTGAACCGCTGGAAGTGTGGTGGCGTGTGGATTTACATGTCGCTACTACTGGGGGACGACAAACTTCTAAATCAGAAGCGCCTCAATCTTCTTTTCACTCCTACACTGTCAATGATGCCCACCGCTACTTGAGAAGGAGATCCGAACACCTTAATTTTTGGTTACCTCTCATCCTCATTTTTTATGTTGGTGACACTCACCTTCATTTACAAAACAAAGAAAAACCACAACCACAATCAATTTATTCCATCCTTGTTATCTACTTCATTTTTAATCTTGGTTTGTTGGTTGATGACTAATCCATGATGGTCGATTTGGTGGTTGGTAATTGTGAGAAGGTATTGGTTGTGTCGCTATCATCGGGGGTGGCATTGTTGGTTGTGGCTTTCCTTGGGGGAACTCAATGCCATTGATGGTGTTAGAGCAACTCCAACGCTTATGCCATCCGGAGAGCCAAAAGCCAAAAAGTATACTTTTAATAATTTTTTTTATCAATTTTTTTCAGCTCTAATGAGTGTGCTATCCAAGCAGCCAAAATGACTTTTCTCTCCCTCATATGCTATTTGTAGCATCTCTGAACAAGAAAGCCAAAACATAAATAATATTATATATTAGGTCACCCAACCTTCCTCCTCTCCTCTGCCTCTTCCCTCACCACAAATAACACCGCTTGTAGTTTGTGATGTCGGCATGGGTGAAGAGAATGACTTTTGAAGTATTGGAATTGATGGCTGAGGCTGAAGATTGAGTTTCATCATTGTTTGAACTGTCATGGGGAGGCACTGTGGGGGTGGGGGCTGGGCTGGGGGAGAAGGGTGTCTGTCTGTGTCTGTGCGGGGTGGGGGAAGAATATATATATATATATATTGAAAATAATGTAACTATATAAAAATATTTGTTTTTGTTTTTATTAAAAAATACTTCAACAAGAGAGTAAAAAATTATATGCAAAAATAATAATTTTATTGGTGGAGTGTTTTTTAAAAGTAATTATATAACTTATTCCTATTAACTGTATAATTAATTACATAATTAAACTATATATAAATAATTGCACTATATTTAAAATAATATAAAAAATAGCTATGCAAAATGTTTTTTACCATTGGAGTGCACATCAATAAAAAAAACCATATATACACTATTCACAAAAACCATTTTAGATATTTGACTCTCTAAAATGAGTTTTCTCTTGGAGTATAACAAGTGGCGTTTGACAGGGAAGAAAGCCATTTGTGGTTTGAAAAGGAAAGGCGTCTCCTTGATTTGGGAGAAGAAGGAACAGACCACCCCAGCTGGTAACAGTTACTGCTGGCATGGGGAGATTCAGGTGGAATCAATGGTTGAGGGAGTCTGAAAATAACGGTCGGGTTTGGTCTATGTCAATGTAGGTTGAAGGAAAGGTTGTGGTATGTGGAGAAGGGATATTGGTTTTCAATAGCTATGAAAGAGGTTAGACTGACTTTGGTGGTTGGTTCGATGATGGGTGGTCGGGGAAGAGGTTGAGGGGGCTGAGTGTTTTATTTTTGTGATGGCGAGAATTGTTAAAAAAAGGGTTAGTTTTTTTTTAATTATTATCAACATGAGTATTTAAGTCAACTTATATGTATTTCAACTAATTTTATAAACTCTAAAGTTAATAACACACTTCAACTAATTCTATAAACTCTAAAGTTAATAACTATATAAGCCTCGAGTAATTATCATATTAGCAATCACATAACTTGAATTTAAAACTATAAAGAGAGTAAACTTTTTAGTTTTAAACTCTCGCTGATGAACCATCTACTGGATGGTTAAAGCTATAATTTTTTGTTTGCCTGAGGGGGGAAGAGTATATGCAAAATAATTTTTGGTTACTCCTCAAATTTCTCACATAAAACTTCTTCGCCCTTTTTGTGTGTTTTGCACACTGTTTTAAACAAAAATAGTTTGGTTTCTTGTTTGTGATAATTTTTATCCAAATATTCTATGTTTTTATTGTTGTTTTTATTTTTCAAAAAATATCCCAAAATAGGGTCAAAATATATATATAGCAACACGTATAACCCTTCAAACAATGTTATTTTTTAAAACAAGTTCTTAACCGTGTTATTTACTTTGAAATAAAAAAAAAAAAAACTCATGTTTTTTAGTTTTAAGCATATATTAAGAAATTGAAGACATATTACAAACAATTATATTATTATTTAAAAACTTTTGGTCCAGTCATATTTAGATTTTTTAAAGCTAAAATCGGTAAATTAAAATCGAACCAAATTGGTTTGAATTAAAAAAAAATTACAATAAAAAAAATTTTTTTTTTTATTCTTCTAGTTCAATTCAAATTTTTTGATATGATTTTATTTTTGTAAAATGAGAGAAGGGAAAAGCTTAGTTAAAGTCCAAAAATAAAACCTAAAAACAATGGTATTATTTTTTGTTTTTTATATAAAAAACTAAACGGAATCGAAACCAATTTCAGTTTGGTTTTGGTTTTTTTTTTTATTTTAAATATAATTTATTTTTTTTATAGATAAAAAACAAACTAATTGAAAATAATCACCCCTGTAACTACTTATATTTGACGGTCCTTCTATTCAGACGACAATTTCTGGAGCTTGATAGTGTACTCAGCCTCATCACATGGCTTGCTGAAAAGACACATCTAAAATTAATTTATTACAAAATGATAAAATTATAAGATAAATAATTAAAAAGTTAAAATCAATAATAACTTTTTGACAACCCTTGATCACCGAAAACTAGTCTACAAGTCAACACGTCGTTTTCAATTTTTTTTTTTTTAATTAAGATCGTTGTGTTTATTTTATGGGATTTGATACTAAATGTTTTTGTTCTTTGCATTTCAAGAGTTGTTATTTAATTAAAATACAAAAAGGATATATATATATATATATATAAAAATTAAAATTTATTTCATATGCAATAATAAGAGTTTCGATAACTACAGAGATTTGGAGGGATTAGCCCATGTATTTGATACCTTTCAGTTGTTTATTTTTTTAGTTCGAACTTAATAAAATAACAGACAATATAAAATTTTAGTTTTTTTAATATAAATTTTACAACTTCTTTATGAAAAATAATTAAAAAATATATTGTTATAAACTTCAGGAAAAGATTTTGATTAAAAAACAAGTAATTTAGTTTTTCTTTTTTAATACTACATTAATGCAACATTGCATTAAAATATATATCTAATAAAATATAGAGACTCATGATTTAAAATATAATTAAATACACATGATAATTTATAAATATTGTTGACTTGTCATTACCATTCATTGTCGGGGTCATTTCCACATCTATTAACACCACTATTTTATAATCAACAAATACAAAATTGAAATCACCATTGCTTCTGATGTCATTAACCATTTTATTTTTATATTTTTAATAATGAAATGCTTTAATAAAAAGAAAATAAGGGTATATATAAAAATATATTTTTCATGTGCAATAATAAATGTTTAGTTCAAGGACTTCGAGATAGATTAACTCCATATTTGATAACTTTTGGCTGCTTTTTATTTTTATTATTTTGAACTTAATAAAATAACATGCACCATAAATATTAATATAAAGCTTACAACATGATCTTTAATTTTATTTAAGAAAAATAACTAACAAAAACATAAATACAAATATTTTAGAATAGAATTAAATGCACAAGATAATAAATGTTGTTGGCCCTCATTGTCGGGGTACTCTCCATATACATTAACACCAATAGTTTGGTATTGACAAAGAAGCCAATGAAATCACCATGTAGTCACCATTACGTCTGATGTCCTTGCCACCAACATTGCTTCCATTAACCATTTGGTTTTCATATTTAAAAAAAAATATTTAATTAAAAGACAATAAATGGGTATTTATAAAAAATTATTGTTCAAGTACAATAACAGATATTCCGATAGCTTTAGTGATTTTGAGATCGATTAACCAACCCTACGTTTCATAACTTTCGGCTGCTTATTTTTATTATTATTTTGAACTTAATAAAATAATATGCAATATAAATTTTAATATAAAGCTTACAACATGATATTTAATTTGATTTAAGAAAAAATAATTAACAAATATACTGTAAAATAAATTTCTTTAGTTAGATAAATAATCACCACATAATATTATGATTCTTTATACCGTGAATTCTAACTAGTATTTAAACCTGTTTGTTTCTGTAATTCAAAAGTATTTTTTTTTAAAAAAAAAGAATATTTTAAATTAATTTTTTTTTGTGTTTTTAGGTTATTTTTATATACTGATATCAAAAATAATTTTTTTAAAAAATAAAAAAAAATATTATTTTGATGTATATTTAAATTAAAAAGTACTTTAAAAAACAATATCAATCACACTTCCAAACAAGCACTTTATAGATTATGCACAAGAAATTGATAATTGTGTAAAGAGATAATAGTTCTAATATACCTTACTTAAGATAAATTGTATTATTATTTTATTTATTTATGGTTGTTCTAGTGTAATGGTGTTTCTATTTTTTATTAATATATCTTTGACAGGCTTGCTACGATAAACAAAGTTTGGTTTCCTAGATCAAGAACTTGGTCTCAAAGATGTCTAAATAAAACATGTCCACTCGCAATTTATCCATTGAAAATGAACAATAACTAGAAATCCAAAGAAATTCAATGTTTTTTTCTTTTCCAGAAGGACATGACTCTTGTAAAATGGAACTTAGGTTGAAATATCCTCAATTATCTTACATAAGCCATGATAGTTAATTATTTATTTTTGATATTAACCCCTATACAAGTTTTTGTTATTATTATATTAAAGTGAATAATATGTTTTCTTTTTCTAAAATAAGTTTTAATATTTATGAAATATAGACCAAAATTCATCAAAAAATTTTACAAATTAGGTATAAAATCCATGCATTATTTTTTGAGATTTTGTCTTAATTTTAAGACGTGCTTCAAAAAATTTAAGATTTATGGCTATGTTAAATTCCTAGGGATAGAGAATTAATTTGGGATTTGGCTAAAATTTATTTAAGTCTCTAAACTCTTAAATCTTATTGATTATATTCACAATTACCCTCTAACTTCTAATTTTGAGTATTTTAATCCCTAGAAAATTCAATTACCAACGTCAAAGTTCATCACCTTTTTTCTTTTTTAGTCTTTGGTTTTTATTTTATATAAATTGACTCTCAATTGATCAAAACACTTCGAATTTGGCCTTTGATTTTACTGTTTTCAATCCCTAAAGTCGTTTACCTTTTCAAATCAATCTTTGGCTTTAAATTTCTTTAACCAAGGTCCTAATACACCATTGAACCTTAATATTTATGCAATTAAGCTCTTAATTTAACCAAATTAGCTTTTTAAAATTTAAATTTAACCCTTAGACTTCAATTTCTTATAATTAAAGCCTAAATTGAACCAAAAATCAGTTTTACCTTGCAATTAGACCCTACATAAATTCAATTAAACCCTAAAAAACTCTAATTAAGTCCTTCGACATCCAGTTTTGAGTTTTCCCTCCTAATTTCAATTTTCTCTTATCATTAAAGAGCTCATTAGTCAAAGTAACACTGCCAATTTTTTTAACTTTGTATATTTTGATCCACCTCAACCAGTCGTTGGCAATTTTCTAGGTGTTCCCTCAACTAATTGTTTTTTTTCTTAAGCTTTTTATTTTTTATTTCCTTTTTAAAAAAAAATTCTTTTCTATTTTTTATTTATGCGGGGCCCCAAAACAGTTAACAACATGTACAAAATGCAAAATAATGTATATTGCCTAACAATTGTTTTGTTACTGTAATTTCATTTTTTTTTAGATATGCATGTGCTTGTAAATAATTTTCTTAAAAAAATAAGCAAAATAATACTGTTTTCCCCCCATCAAGTTAGCATCGTATCTTGATTGATCTGGGATATTGACAACAAGGTCGATGTGTTTACTAGTCTTAAGGACTAATGTAGGTTTAGCAAAATTGTTTTAACTGAAAAAAGGTTAATAATAGGCCGATGAATCTCCTCGAAGTAGGGCTCGACATGTCTCAAACATAGTATTTTGTCCAAATTTTGTTTATAGAAAAGATAATAAAAATAGGTTCAAGAAACATAAATAAATAAAAACAAAAAACCAATTGTTAAGTTGCAAGATTTTTTTATTCAATTTATGATGTTATTTAGGTGAACATTACATTAAAGATATAAAACTTGTGAAAAAACTTTAAAAAATATAAATTTGAGAAGAAATATAGCTAACATGCACTTTTCTTAAAAAACAATGCGGTAAGGGTGATTTTTATTCTTTCATATAGCATAACCAACCCCTTCTTTAGATCATTACAAAAATGTTGATTTCAAGATTCTTAGTCTTATTAAAGAACTATTTAGTGATTTCATTTTCCATATTTTCTTTAATTTTATAAATTGTATTTATGATAGGTACACCATAAATAAGATAGCTATCTTACACCATAAAAAAAAGTATTCTTCAACTCCAATAATTTAATTTTAAACACGGGTTTATCAAAGGGATTAGGCTAGGTAGTTTTTTATTTTCTTTATATTACTTTTTTTTTTCAATCTCATCCTTAAAATAATTTTATTGATCAATTAGTTTGTTTTTGAAGCGGCAATATCAACCGATTACTTCATGACAACTTTCAAATGATTTAATTTTAAATCTAAACTAAGCAAGAAGTTGCATTTTTTTTATGTCAATCTGATCATATGTTTTCTCTATCTTATCCTTATACTTTGTTACTGGTCGGTTGGGATATCTTTAAATCGACTAAGTCGACTGGATGATGTTGGGAAATCTTCCACATGCTAAACCTGGGGCTAGATAAAAAATTGAATTAGTAAATTATAGCATTGACCCACTATGTCAAGTTTACTAAAAATATCAAATAATTTTTTGTAGTCTACGTATTTGTATATTTTTTTTTATTTGATTTGCAATGTAATGAAAACTTATAGACTAGTTTTTACTAGGCTATAAGTAAACAGAGTGGAAAGATCAATCAATGTGTATTTGTATAATAGAGATAGTTTGTAATACGCTCCAAATAAGAAGAATCAAGTTTTAAAAACCCCAAGTTTTTATTCAAGTCTCTAATAAAATCATTTTATTCATAACATTTATTGAATTTAACATATCTACTAAGAACAACTATAGGTTGTGAATAAAATCTTAAAAACCACTAAAATTAAATATGAGAGAGTTGATCTTAGAAAAGATTTGGAAAATAAATCCAAAACTTCAAAAGAAAAGAGCTAATTAAAAATTCCTTATGTATTCAATTTCTTTTTTTTAATCCTTTTCATAATTTCATTTCAACTTTATATTTCATTACTTTTTATTTTTAAAATAGTTTTAGAATTGTAATTGTACAGCCCATTTTTCCTTTTTATTAGTTTGTAACATCTGTTTTTTAATTTTTACTTGCCAACTACTTTCGAGACTTATTTTAACCTTTAATTGTAATTTTGGGATCTTTTTGTTAAATATTTATTTCTATGGTCTTATGGACATTTTATCAACAAATTTGTTAGATTTAATAAATATTAGTAATGGTAGGATTTATAAGAGACTTCGGTAAGCTATCTGATTTATATATATATATATATATATATATATATCAATTTTACATAAAACAAAGAGACATGCATTCATTATTTTTGTGTTTTTTTAATATGAATATAAATATCAATTCCTTTTCTTTCTAAAATAATTCAATTGTTAAAATCTCTAATGAACAAAAAAAACAATTTAGAAAAAAATATTTCTTTTTCATTACAAATACTAACTTGTTAGCTTATAGTAAATATTAAATAAATATTTCAATAGTAATATTACTTTAAGAAAATTGGCCAATTGAAAAGCGGTGACCATATTATTTTGTCAATTCTTTTATATTTGTTTAATATAATAGAACATTCGAATATTCAGAAAGGTTACAAGAAAATTATATTTCTTATATATATGAATGCGCTAGTTTGGATGTAAAATCATAAATGACTCCCTTATAATTTAATAAAATTACCTAGTTTTTATGTCCAAGAAAACCTAAAAATACCATTTTATTTAAATATTGTTTTTTTTTTAAATTAAGAAAAATTACATCTAGCTAATATATAGAATCCTATATCATTAATTACTATATAGGGCGGCCTATAAAACAAGTAAAGGTACGAAGTACCGGATGGACAAAAGCTAGGCTACCATTATATATGTAGCTTGAATTTTAGGGTTGCCTTCTGTCATGTGGCTTCTACATATAATGCTCTGATCATATTTATTTTCTCCCATGTCATTTATTTCGCTGACCTTTCTTCTACGTTCATATATCTTCCTTTACAAACACAGAACTCTTCTCTCTGTACACCCAGCTACTCTCAGCAAGTTGATTTCAATTCTTGTGCTATATAAAGAGCCCTAAAAACTACCCACCTTCTTTGCTGATCATTTCTCTCAGCGAGTTACAATGGGTCGATCACCATGCTGCGACAAGGTCGGCTTGAAGAAAGGGCCGTGGACACCGGAGGAAGATCAGAAACTCCTAGCTTATATTGAAGAACATGGCCATGGAAGCTGGCGTGCCTTGCCCGCTAAAGCAGGTGGGTGATGATTTGTATATTCTAGCTAGCTGATAGGCATTCTCTCCTTAAATTCAAGAGATAAGAAGCTTAAGTCAAGCAAGTCAATGAGAGTGTGTGTGTATATATATATATATATCTGTGTAACCTTGTAGTCTTCTGATGGTGTTTAGGTCTTCAAAGATGTGGAAAGAGTTGCAGGCTTAGATGGACAAACTACCTCAGACCAGATATTAAGAGGGGAAAGTTCAGTTTGCAAGAAGAACAAACTATTATTCAACTCCATGCTCTCTTAGGGAACAGGTATATCTATATGATCTGTTGTCACATGATTTCATGTCTTTGTTGTTGTTCTGTTCTTCACGTACAGGTTTTGAATTTTCCACGCTCATAATTTTCTGAGAGCACACAGGCTCGCATGAATTCTGGTCTCATCAAACGCGACTAATTGCTACTGGGAGATTTTTTGAAATTTGTGTTTCTTTGTTTCCTTACAAGTACTTGTTGACTTCCACGACCAATCTCTTCAACTGTAATATGTTTCTGATGTAATTGCCTCGCTTATCACTCTCAACCACCAACAAGGTCTAAGTCTCTAACCTACCATGCAGACGAATCTTCTGGACCAACATTTTGAACAATCGTCTCTGCTTGATTTTCCGCCACCCAATCAAATTATCATTATTGGTTGCCAATAAATGCTGAGTGTGTGTTTATCTTTAATTTTCTTTTGAGCAGCATGGCACGGAAAATGAGACTGTTTTTTTTTTTCTTTTTCATTTGGCTTTTCGAGTTACTTTATTTGTCCATACTGATCCGTTGAATATTTCAGAGCACAGAAATGCTTGTAGTAGTAGTAGTAGTAGTAGATGGTAATTCCTAGGGTTTTTTTAATGTTTTTTAAGGTCTGTGTCTGTGCTGTCTTGTCTCAGGTGGTCGGCCATAGCCACTCACTTGCCGAAGAGGACAGATAATGAGATCAAGAATTACTGGAATACACATCTGAAGAAAAGGTTAGCCAAAATGGGGATTGATCCGGTGACTCACAAGTCGAAGAATGATGCTTTGCTTTCCAGTGACGGTGAATCAAAGAATGCGGCAAATCTTAGCCACATGGCTCAATGGGAAAGTGCCCGGCTCGAAGCTGAAGCTAGATTGGTCAGGGAATCCAAACTACGTTCACATTCAACTCAGCACCAACTTAGCAGTACCACTCCAGGTTACATTCCCGGTTCAGGTTCAGTTCCAGGCTCAACTTCAGCTTTGGCTCAGCCGCAGCGGTCTCTTGATGTGCTAAAAGCTTGGAATGGTGGCTGGTCAAAGTCAAGTGAAGGTAATGGTGGCGGTCTAAACATGGGAATTGGAGATGTCATCGAGTCTCCAACATCTACTCTAACTTTCTCGGAAAATGCACCTCCGGTCATGAATTCAGGTGCCGGTGGAGAGAATTCAATTTCAATGATTGAGTTTGTTGGGACTTCAGGATCAACAGAGACTGGAATTATCAAAGAAGAAGGTGAACATGATTGGAAAAGACTTTCAAATTCAAGCCATTTGCCCGACAATTCAGTATCTCTTACATCAACCGTTCATGACATGACAATTTCCATGGAAGCACCATGGAATCCAGATTCTTTAAGGGAAAACTGTGACGATGTTCATGCTGGGAAAAATGTCATGGAAGAAGGGTTCACTCATCTTCTGCTTGGTGATTCTGCTGAGAGGAGTTTGTCAGACAATGGCAAAGACTCTGACCATAGTGGTGGCGGTGGCAGTGGCAGTGGTAGTAACTATTACGAAGACAATAAGAATTACTGGAACAGCATTCTCAATTTGGTGAATTCTTCGCCATCTAGTTCACCCATGTTCTAATGCGATATAATTCTCTAAATTATTGTAATTAGAAAGTGATTCAGTCAGGAGCTATATATTATTTAAGTATTCTACCCAAATTTCTCAACCTAGCTAATGTGAAGTTCGCTTGTTTTTTTTGTTCAATGATTCTCATTGTTATTAGAATTTCACCACACACAGGAAAATTGGCATGTATTCTCTTGTTCCTACCATGTCTACTACGATCCCATCGAGATCTCAGTTCTCAATCCATGAGATAAATGCAGTATCGAAAAGTAAGAAGTTGATTTTGAAGAGGTGTGAGTGAAAAATTTGTACCCAAATTTTTTTTGTGGACCTGGACTTGTTCAATAAGCTAGAGAGGTATTTATGAGTCTTTATTGCTGTTAGTTTCTTGTCACATTCTGCTTACTAGATTGAAAGGTATTTTGCTGAGTTGCCATGAAAGTAAGGATGAGATACAGTCCATATGATGATTGTCTCTTGCAACAATTTTATTTTTTATTCTAAGAATAATGAAGAATAAGGGAAGTAAATGAATTTCCTTTTTTCTTGGGATAAGAGAAAAATGATTATTGAAGATCACATTCTTTTAGTTTTCCCAAGCTCACATCTCTTCAAATGACGGGGACATATTCCAACCTTAATGATTTGATGATATGTATTTTTATAAAAACTTGAAACAATTCAGGTTTTATTCACTAATTTAGATTCATAAAATATATTTTTTAAGAAAAAATAGATTTTACTCGCATCCAAAAAAAATCTCCAATTTTGAGTTCCAAGAAAATTAAACTTGACATCTTTAGAATAAGCATGAAAATTATGATATAGCTTGACGTACTAATATATCCCAACCCTCTCTCATCATCAATCACACTTATGTGTTTTTATTTAGCCCTTGAATTACTTTCACCTTCAATCTAGTAAGCCCTGTAAATCTTGAAAAGAAATTTCCCTATGGCCAAAAGGAAAACCCCGGCATCAATACAGTCTTAAAGAGTGAAGCAAGATTTGTCAAAGTGTAAAGACAAGACATCTATAGCTCAAAAATGTCAATTGATGATCTATATGATGAGGTATGGTAATAACATCATTTGAAGATACATGACTCAATGCTTATAATTTGGAGGGTACCTATCTAACACACTTTAATTTAGTCAACAAGTTTGGTGGTGACACATTGATTTAGGCTATAAATGTTCATGATCTTTGATTAAAAATTTTAATTATAAGTTGTCCTTTTCAGTAAAGCCACTACATTTTTCTACAAAATACTTCACATAACTTCATTTTAGTGGACCTTTCACTACTAGGTTGGTACATGTATGTGTATCTCATTAATGTATTGCAGTGTGGGGGAGATCTAATTGATTCATATAATCCTCCAATTAACCATATTTGATGAAAGCATTTTCTGCTAGAAAATCAATTAATTTAAATAGAAATACCAAGACAAATTTTTAAATGGGATTTGGCTAATAATATTATTGATAGAACATTATCATCGCCATCTTTATTGGTATTTTTGCAGACACAATTACCGACGGAATGGTTTCATAGGTAAATATTGATGGTAAACACCAAGAGAATTACAATCAAATTAAAAAAACTTATGATATACGATAACATGGCACTAGTTCTGACGGAACTACTAATGAATATATTATAAGAGGTCATTGAATTGAAATATCATTGCGAGCATAATAAAGTAATTTTATTCAAATGTTATTAGTATGACATAACTCATAAAGGAGTTAGAATAGATCCCTATCATGGGTTGGTCAAAATTAATTCAAAATGTAGACTTTGCAACATCTATAATGCTTTTGTTTTTGCCAAGCAATGCCCACAAATTTATTATGCATGCAACCCTTCCTTTTCAAAGATTGTGATGGGGATGAGGACATATCATTAGACGAGGAAAAAATGTATTATTATTAATTAATTTCAATGTAATGAAAACGATGTAAATTTATTATTAAATGAGAAATACATATATTGTCCAACATTAATATTGACGTTAGTGCGTTATGTGTTCAACTATGTGCATACATGACATACCTCAACAATCTCCTTTTTATATTTGAGCTTCATCAACATTGGACTCTCCACTTCAAAACAAGCATCACCAATATCACAAGTGCAATAACCACACTCTAAATATTGCATAACTATTGAGAATATTTTATAAACCATCATACTCTTAAAAGTGGAGATATATTTTATTTATAAAGAAATACATAGTTGTACATGAAAAGAAAATAAGGCATAGATGGAAACAAGTCATATAATGAATAATATATTTTTATACTCACGGATCAATTGTTACAATCATTGATAGGATTGTTATATCATTATATCATTATTATGCATCCTTAACATCTATATGAAAGCTTAGCTTTAAGATTACAACATATGTTAAGCTTGGAAATAAAAAGAGTAAAAAAATGAAAAGACACTCTTAGTCAAAACATTAACAATCTATAAAAGAAGATGGAACATGTGAATAGTGTAAAGTGCCAACAATAACGAGTTTACAGAGAAAGTTATAATCCAATTGATATGTTTGGATCACTTGTGAGAAATCAAGTTTAAAATGAGAA
Organism: Salix viminalis; assembly: GCA_029228465.1. NCBI lineage: Eukaryota > Viridiplantae > Streptophyta > Magnoliopsida > Malpighiales > Salicaceae > Salix > Salix viminalis. The sequence goes on from CM055442.1 coordinate 7,986,972, forward strand.
AGAAAAAAAAATGCACTCTTGTTATAATAAAGTAGAAGTAAAAGAATTGTTTTTCAATAAATTTATAAAATTACATAAGATAAAACCAAGTAAACCAGAATGGTCATCAATAAAAAGAACATAATATAAAAATCTATCATTGATTTTACTAGAGCAAAACCCTATATATTACAATGTCACAAGGCCCAAAATAACATTAGATCAATTAACATTTATTGAAAATGAGAGCTTGTGGCTCTTGACAAGTTGCAAATAGAATAAAAAAAAGGATTAAGTAATATGGATGTGAGATAAAATCATCTTTTTTATTTAATAAAAAATTAAAATAATTATTAACATGTCGAAATGCATGCCATAAATCATAGGATGACTTAAGGGTAGACTTATTGAGGATAGAAATATAAGTAGCACTGTCACACTCTAGCAAGTAGATACCACTGTCATACTTTTTTATTTCCACCATCTTTCTTTTGATATGATTGTAAACAACAAAGGAAGAATTAATGAAGATAAATTGTAAATGGAAATTATAAGTTAGCCTGCTAATTGATAATAAGTTTCTAGTAAGATGATGCACTATTAAAACATCAAGTAAAGGAAATTGCGGAAATTATAATAAGTGTAAATACAAGTGATGGGTAAAAAAAAACATCATTCCTTACAACATCCCTTTTTTTTTACCCATATATTATTCAAATGAGTCCAAAGATGTTAAATATGGTGTCTTATGAGTAAAGTCATCAATGTCAAGATATCAGTCAATAAATAAAAGACCATTAAATAAAGAATAAGAACTTTTGAAAAAAACTCAACTAATATATATATATATATATAGTACGACCTTTAGTTTTACAAATTTGTCATTTTATACCATGAGGGTGATGATTTTAAAAATCATGTCCATATCCTAATAAGAAACAAATGGCGATAAAAGTTGCAAAAGATAAAAAGTTGGATTCCAATGTTTTTTCACAAAGAAATCATAACTCTCAACTAATAGAACCATGTCCTACAATGGAGGTAGCAATGAAAATGCCAACTATATTGAGAAGAAGTCATCAAAGTTAAAGCCAAATTAATGAAAAAACAAATGAGATTCATCCACAAGAAGTTCAATGGTCAGTAGTTGATTAACAAGAAATGTAAAATCTTAGAAAAATCTAGCAACAAATTCAGACCCTTTCTTCATCTACTACTACTTATCTTTGAGATGAATCTTATTGACTTATAAATGAAGACATGCTTAAGAATAAGCCAAACATGAATTAAAGGGAGGGAAACCTATTTGAAATGAATTCTTCACAAGATTTTTTGACTTGTTATAGCCATGACTTTTTTAGACTAGGAATTCAGTATTTATTGGTCTTTACCTTTCCATTGTAGAAATTTATGATTTGTTATAGAAAAAGGTGTTATGTTTTCTAAATATCATACATGCAATAGAAAAATTATGAAACAAAATTATTCAAGAGTTTTTAGGATCTCATTAGATGAATATAGAGTTATTTAAGAATTCATTACCTGAATATCTGATCTTTTTGGACTTTGAATAATCCTTTAAAGTCTGGTTAATTGTAAACTAGAAGTCATTCAATTGTTTGTCCTTCAATGGTTATCCACATAAAACCAACAGTAAAAAATATCTTACATATCTATTTAGAATAAATGGATTGTTATGTTTAGAGTGCTAGCTCTATTTTTTATTTATGTAAATTTTTCTATCTAGCAAACAACTACTATATTTCTGTACAGATAAAAGGCATAACTTACAATTTATAGAAAAATATAAAAAGCCATATGAATTATATACATATATTAATTCAAGATAATTTTAGAAATTAACTCAATCAAGTCCTTACTTGATTTTTGTAAGTCTAAAACATAATATCTATTATAATTAGATTTTAGTCCTTAATTTCTAAAATATGTTTTCATCAAGTCATATATAATTAAATCATCCGAATTTAATCCCTAACTAATGATTGCTAATTTATGCGATCCATTAGGTTTTTAATTTGTTGACTTAAATATAAATTATAATTATAATTATAATTAATATATAAATTATTTTATTATGAATTCAATAATTGATTAATTTATATTTGAAGATCAAGTGCATTGTTTAACAACGTGTCATAATCCCTCAAATATTAGAAAGTCATTTATGACTTGACTTAACCTTTTAATTACTAGTTTCTCATTGTAATTAATATCATTTCATTAATAATTTTTAAATTTAACCTTAAAACATGGAGTATGTTTGTTATCTTAAACCATGTTTGTTCTTTACATAATAGTCATTGATCGTTTAAATAAGATTTGAAACTCTTTTCAAAACTCTTCTCACCTTGGCCAAATATTTCCCACTCGATGCTATTTGAACACATATAAAATATTTTCTTAATTCATCTTTGGTGATGAATCCTCTTCTAATTACTCAACTATCTTAATATAGTTCATGTTATATCCAATATTTGTTCTTTGGTTACCTTAATTACGACAACATATAATAGGATAAAAGCTTAACATTCTCTATATAAGATAACATAATTATCTCAAGTCTAATGATCATTTACACAACCATCACGTGAGTCTTTTCCATAGACGTAGGTAATCTCTTCACCTACATATTAGGTCTAAGAGAGTATCGACTAGAAACATTTTGAGGAATAATATTTTGATGCAATATGAATCTCATAAAAATAATAACTTTATAATTTTCTTTGCAAAGCATTTTTAACTCATGAATTTTATCATCACTTTAAATTAATTAATTTAATATTATATGAATATTAAAAGATAAATTAATCATTTACTGATAATAAATATATATATATATAAGAATACAATAATATTACGTGTAATAAAACAATTGGGCGGTCAGTCAATGAATGAAATAAGTTGGCTATTCTAGAGCGAGTAATTTGTGATTTTGTGGTTGAAATTTAATGGTAACCATGTGGACCATAGTAATTTGTCGGTTTTCTAACCAGATTTATCATCGAAAATTGTTGTGGTAATAGTTTATGTTTTGCATCAGCATTAACAAATATATGATAATTTTAATTACTGTACTTGTCAGCGAGGTATTTATGATAGCCTTGTTTCGGGTCCACCCAAAAGGTCGCTTTTATTTTTGCCTACAGCAGAAGGCAGAAGCACGATTTAATCCTACCAAGAGATTGCCAATATGGTCCTCCATCTTTATTTATTATGAACTGGGACCAGGGATCTATCGACCTCTATGTTTTTGGGAGAAGAAAAAAAAACTCTACTGCATATCCTCTTGAACATGCTAAATGGACGGCTATTATATCTTCCACGTGTTAGCTTCTCGTCTTTGAAAAACTCACAATAATGTATTGGGACAGGCCAAGGACAAGATCGTGGTGTCATGATTCGTGGTGCAGAGGCGATGGTTTTATGGTCAGAATTTTATCTCTTTATTTTTATAAAATATATAATTGATTGATGTTATTTTTTAAAGTGTTTTTTTTATTAATAAATGTATCAAAATTAAATTTTTAATATTAATATATAAAAATAATCTAAAAACACACAAAAAATATTTAAAATAAAACTCTTAGTGTCAGAAATCACTTTATATAGATCTGCATGTGTCTACAAAGATATCATTCCCTGTGTATACAATATTTTCCATGGGACACAGCTGGCATTTCCAGATTTGTTACACAGTAAAACAACGCAAATAACCCCCAAAAATTACAAAACAATGACGTCATTTAACTGAGCTTGTCGTTCGGACGCGCCAACAGTGTTCCGTCATCACGCTCCATTGAAGTAGCACGTGCAGATCCTTCAGGCGGTCAAAAATTTACTTTCGTCGTGTCAGGAGGTGCGCCTCCATGTCCTTTATCTTCCATCGCGGCGCATTCCGGTAATAGATGTTTGGGTAAACAACGCCGGACGGTTTTGTGTCGGTTGTTGGTTTTCTCTCTCCTGCCGCCACAAATTCTGACAAGTCCCTGATGTATGTATGAACTTAATTTTAGTCCCTGATGTTTAGATTTTGGTTTTATTACTGATTTTTTAATTGAAAGTTTGATTATTTTCAATTGTGCCCTTCAATTAAAACTAATCATATAAGGAAGTTCTTATTTCAGTCCTTATTCTTTTGATTTTTGATTTCTTTTTGGTTCCTTGAATTTTTTCGATACAGAGGTTTTGCTTTCTTTTAATTTGGTCCTCCAATTGAAATTGGTCATATATGCAACTTTTCATTTCAGTCCTCCTTTTATTTTTTTAATAAATTAAATAGAAATTATCATTATTATTTCATTATTTATTTTGGTCCCAAGATTTTTATTTGTTTCAATTTTATCATTCAATTGGAATTAATTATATATTTTATTTTTCATTTCGGTCCTTATTCTTTTAATTTTTTATTTGATATTCATTTGGGTTTTTTTTTAATTCTTGGACAATGTTTATTTTCTATTTGTATTTATGCATCTATGCTTTTAGTTTTAGTTTTTAGTTTTGGTTTTTTTTATTGGGGTTTTATTTTTAATCGGTTAAATCCTGAAATTTTAATTTATGATGGTAATCATTTTAAAATTAATATTGCTCTCTTTTTCTCTTTATTCATTTTTTTTTGTGTTTTCTCTTATTTTTGTTTGTTATTTGGGTTAGAAGATTGTTATAATTTTACTATCTGCGCAATGATGATGATAATTTTAGTGATTTTTTTAATTGTTTTGTTATAAAAATCTTTTGCTTTTTTTTAATGATTTTTCAGGGCAATTTAATTATTTTAATTGTTTTGATAATAATTTTAACTGTTATAGCAATAATAATGAAAATAACGTAAGGATATATTTTCAATTTATATTTTTGTCTTTTTGTAGATAGAAAATTAACTACTTATTTTTATTATTTGATTATTACAGGTATTTTTGCAATTTATATTTTGTTTTTATTTGATTTAAATTGAATTATAAAATGAACTAATCTTAATGCAGTTAATTCAATAATTCAAATATCCGAATCTTCTTGCTTTTTTAATGATGATGATAAATTTATGCTGGTTATTTCGTTGAAAACTACTAAATTAGATAAATTTATATCGATTTAAAATTCATATATTTTATAGAAAACTTGCACTTCACATATAATTAATATTTTTTACATTGAAAAAAATATGGTGCTGCTCACGACGAGGCGCGGGGGCAGTATATATATACACATGTCGTAATACTGGACACAAAATAAAAACAAAAGTCAGAAAATGAAATATATTAGAGTACCAATATTGTGTTTTTCTTTTTCTTTGATGTGAAATCGATTACAAGCCCTCTATTTGAGTACCAATATCTACTCGTTTATTCTTTATGTTATGCTACACATTATCTGAAATGATAATTCATTTCAAATTCTTTTCATTTTGAAAGACATAATTTTAATTTTTAGAAGCGCGATCATGAATATGACAAAATGAAATTCCTACAATCACATTCATGAATTATCAGCTATTTACTTTCCTATATTAATATGTCATTCCTTACTATTTAAATTTCCTCAATTTTCATATTCATTAATGTGCATAATCTTAAACGGAGATCAGTAAATTGATTTACTTATTTCTGAATATTTGAAGGTTGACTAGATTATCCAACCCTGAATGACAAAACGGAAAGCATTACATACAGCCCAGGCCAACTGTTGTTGTAAATTGTGCATGAAAACAAATCGCATAACGCCTGCTGCAATCAACTCACGAATACTGAAAGAAAAATTGAAAATTATAGATGGCATAATTTTCCCATTAAATGAGTGGATCATGCAATTTTATCTGAAAACGATATGTGCCTGCAGGATTTCTCTCTGTCAGTGTACAGGGATAACATTTATTTTTATTGTATCCTCCATCGCATGGATCTTGAACTGCCTCTGGCATCGGTGCTTATTAATGAGTTCTTGATCTTTATAATATAAATTATATTATAGGTTTTTATTTAATATTTTAAGATTTTAAATAAAATAATTCATTGATATAATATCAGAGCTTTATTAATCTAATAGTCAAGAGTTTGAATCTTACCACCCTCATTCTATTTGATGAAAAACCAAGCACAAAGTAACGTGCGTTTATGCAAGTTTCAAGCTCAAATGGCTTTCAGTTGAGGAAGTGTATTAGAGAATATTATAAATCATATTATAGGTGTTAAGGAACCATCTCACCTAAAAGCTAAAGTTTATAGGTGAGGCTCTAGAATATGATTTATATTATTCTCTAACACCCCCCCTCAAGTGAAAACTCTTTGGGCTTGAAACTTGCACATACCCACATTATCTTGTGCTTGATTTTTTTTTATCAAATAAAATGGAAATGATGAGATTCGAACTCGTGTCCACTAGGTTATCAAAGCTCTGATACCATGTTAATGAAATCATCTCACCTAAAAACTTAAGCTTTTAGATAAGATGATTTCTTAACAATAAAGTCTCACTTAATAATATAAATTTTTAGATAAAATAATTCTTTACATGCATTATGATATGTTTGCTGCAGCTGCATCACTTTTGCCATGTTTATGGCGCAGATGATGTTGTCAATGCTTTTCAGATAAGTTCAGTGGTGGTTAATGCCAATGGACGATATCATATAGATTTGCTTTTTAGCTCTCATAATAACAGATTATCACTCACACTCATGTAGATAACAACCCTCGTTCAAGAACGGTGGTCGTACTTGGTTCTGCCCAGTCCGCATCACCATATTATAATCATAGAAATAATATCTAAAATTATTATTATTATTATTAATGCTAAAATAATAAAAATAAATAAATTATCATAAAAAAAACTCAAAAATTTTAACAAAAAAAAATAAGAAAAAAAAACTAAAATTATTATTATTATTGTCTAAATAAAAAATAACAAAATTACCCCAAAAAATAAAAATAAAAAAACCTAATTTTTTTAACAAAAGAACAAACAAAAAAAAATGACAAAACAAAAAAAAATATTATTAGCTTATAAAAATCATTTGACTTAGAAAGTAAATAAAGAAAGAATAAAAAAAGGAATAAAGGGAAAAAAGAAGAAATTTTAATTTTCAAATGATCACCAGCAAAAATTAAAATTTAAGGACTAAATTAAATAAAAATACAACCTCAACAAAAACACAAAAAAAAACTAAGAGCATATACATATAAACATGGACAAAAAATACAGACTATTTCAAAAAGATAAAAAAAATAAAGGAATTAAAATCAAATAAAAAAATTAAAAGAATAAGAGCCGAAATGAAAACAAAAATATATGATCAATTTCAATCGAAGGAAAAAATTGAAAAAATCCAAACTTCTATACCAAAAACATTAAGAGACTTAAAACCAAACCCAAAATTAAAAGAATAAGGACTGAAATGAAAACAAAATATATACTCAATTTCAATTAAAGGACAAAATTGAAACAAATCAAAACTTCTATAACAGAAATCATGATCAAATAAACAATCAAAAGATTAGGGACTGAAATGAAAATGTCATAAACCAAGGAGACTTCCGTGTAATTTAGGCTGCAAGAGAGACAAAAGGAATAAAAAGATCAATCAATCACCGCCATGTTTACAACCATCGTGTGACAACACGCACACCACCATATGGAAGACGACATGGCAGCGGATCTAGTGAGACGTTGGATGAATATCCAGAATCATCAAAAAACACCGCACGCATCGCCTGAAAGGAGTACAAGGAAGAAAACGGTCAGTGGATCAGTCAGATGCGCTGACAATGTTCTCCAGGAAAACAAAAATATAAAATTACCTAAACAACCCAATAGTAAACTCTTAGATTTTGTCTTTTCTCAGAGCATATCCGTATTTTTACTACTTAAATGTTTTTGAAATACCAGAAACACCCCACCGACAACTCTTGGTTTTTGTCCTATTTGAGAGTAATATGATCACTTTAATGTTGTATAAAATAGAAAATACCCCTAGGTAATCAGTTGTTTGTTGTCTACTGGCAAGGGTAAAAACATAGTTTTACTATACAAAATACCTGGAAAAGACTCAAATACCCCCAAAAAATCAAAGAATGTCAATCGATCTCATAAAAAAAAATCTAAAATGCTCCTGAGTCCAAGAATTAAAATTTTATGCAACTATTACAATTCGTGGTAATCTACTACAATTAAAAACCAACACGGTTTACCTTCTTTTTTAATGTTTCTTATCCTGAAAAGGTAATCTCGCAATTTATATTTCCAGTGAGTATCAATTATTTTTTTCATTAGTCCAATTGAATTAAGGCTAGTTACTGAGGATACTATTTCGTCATGATAAATAACAGCCAAGTCATGGTTCATGGTTGGAAGACGACCATTCTATTGCCGTCACAAATATATTAACAGACGTTTTTCTCTAATTATATATTTAATATATTTAAATTTTTAAGTGAAATCTTAATATATAATTTATATTATTTTTTAATATATTTTCTTAAGCGAAAGCTTTTTGGACTTGAAATTTATAAAAATTTATATTATTTTATGTTTAATTTTTATCAAATAAAATGAAAAGGTGAGATTTGAATTTGTAATCGCTTGATCAATAAAATTCTAATATCATATTAAAAAATTATCTCACATAAAAACTTAAGTTATTATATAAAACATCAAAATTCAATTTATATTATTTTGTAAGTGATAAAAGCAAAACCTAGTTGAATTAATAAAACCGAGCAACTATTATGGATATAATGCGCCTCTGATTATAATGCGGTGCATTATAGATTTCTCCACTTGTTGACCATAAGAACCATTAAATTCAAGATATCATTCCACTACGTGTCAACTCTCATGATGGTTCATCCAATACCATGAGCTCCACTCATCAAATTTTCAATGGAGTTGGTGCTCAATTATGAGTCTCCTTAATAGAAGTCGACACGTGTACCATAGACCTAAGAAATTAATTAGTATATAATATATTTGATACGATGTAGTTTTTTGATACAATGCAATGCAATTAAGAATGTAATGTAATTAGAAGCTAAATGAAAAGGGAGAAATTATCAAAATTTTAATGATCTTTTATGAGTGATGCAAGCAATCTACAATCACATCTAGTTTCATGATTTTCGATAATGTTTTGAGGTAAATGTACAAATTTATAACTTTTTTTTATATAATGTAAATGTCCGAGGTTAGCTTACGTGCTCTTCAAATAATCTCACGGATTCTAGAGTGAAAGATATTTATCAAGTCTCTAGTGGTCCTAAAAGATTATAAGACTCTAATTAGTGACCTCTGAGGAACAAATCTATAGCTGAATCACTAAGCATGCTTAGGGTGTCATATTAGCATATTCATCAAATTATTCTTAATATTTAAAATACTTGATTTCTCATAAATGGAGATTTAAATATTTTATTGATAAAAATAAAATCTAAGTTACTTTTTTTCCCTTCCTATTTGGTGTTCCTATTTGGTGAGAAAAGCAATTACACCCACAATACCGATTGCCAAATCCTCATCCTTTTGGTTTCTCAATTTCCCATACTTTTTTCCCCTTGCACGGGACTTTCTCTATTGCTAGCTCAATACTAGTATAACTGGGTGAGTTTTCTTCATGTAGGCTAAGCCCATATATATATATATATATATATGGTCACATAAGCCCGTTTATAAAAAAGTTAAAGTTTTATTTATTTTTAAAAGCATTTTAAAAAACATTAAAAAAAATCTCCTTGCTTGAAATTAGATTTTAGTTTTTTAGTTTTTTTTAAATCAATTTATATGTAGATATTAATTTATTTTTTTTAATTTTTAATATATTTTTCAAATAAAAAATACCTTAAAAAAACAACTATTATTATAATCTTAATGTCTGTTTGAGAGTTGATTAAGGTTGTTTTAGAAAATATTGTTCATTCAAAAATACATCAAAATTAAATATGATGACGGTTTTGTATCAAAAAATGTTTTGGTGATGATTACTAGTAGTGAGAATTAATAATGGTATTAAGTAATCATGTTTTTAGGGGAAAAATGGTGGTGGTGATTTTTATAACTACTATTAATTATTAATAGTTTTATATAGGAAAATTAATTACTCATAGACTAATTGGATTTTTTTTTAAAAATAAAATATAATTCTTTTGTGATCAATTTTCTATCAAAACAAATATTTATTTTATGGGACAAATTTATCGTTGTAAATTAATAAGGTTATTAAGATAGAAAAATCTACTAAGCTACAAAAGTTTTTACTAGAGAAAAAACAAAAAAGAAAACAAAACTACATATTACACTGAAAAAAAATAAAAAAATAAAATGAAAAACAAAAATTAATTAAAGGAAGCAGGGGTATGCTTACAAAAATAAACTTGGACCGATCTAGATCCTGGATGGACTGTGTACTATCTAGTGTCTACCAAATACATGCATTGTTATCTGGAAATTAATAACATTTGATTGGTGAGTAAAATGATTAGCAAGAGTTTTTATTTGGCACTGTTTTTTAAAAATATTTTTGAAAAAAAAAGATTTTATTTTTATTTTTTATTTTAAATTAAATAATAATAATAATATTTTTTATATTATTTTCATGTTCTGATGCTAAAAATAATTTAAAAAAAAACAAAAAAATATATTATTTTGATATATTTTTAAATAAAAAAATATTTTAAAAAACAATAACAACTATACTCCGAACATGCACTGCTGGCCAAATATCATTGTACCCTGAAAGCTGATTACTCGGCAATAATGTTGACTAGAGTTGCCAATAATGTGTTTTATGGTATCATAAAATAAAATTAATTAATGATTGTGCCTTTTGGTATTATAAAATGTAATCCACGGTTTAGCAATGGAAAAATGGAAATTGAGTAGCACTTCTAAAATACAAGTAGTATCTTCACTCCAGCTGGACATGAGGACTTTCGTGCCATGCATTTTTGCTGATCTAATTTAATATTTTGTTTTTGCTTTTATTTGGCTAATTATTATGTTTGTTTGGCTAATCGGTTTACAGTACAACCAAATTCTGTGTATATTTAAAAATGCGAGTGAAATTGTTTTTAAAAATATTTTTTATTTAAAAATATATTAAAATGATATTTTTTTATTTTTAAAAAAATATTTTTGATATTAACACATGAAAAATGATATAAAAATATTAAAAAATATATTTATATATTAAGAAAATGCTCACTCTTTTAACCTTAAAATAATTTATTGTATATCCTCTAGTGCTAGCAATATGATTAAAATATTGTTTTTATACTTACTTTTTATTCATAGAAACATAAACAAGAATAAATAGCGAATTTTTTTTTACATTACTCTCTATTAAAGATTTTTGGAAAGAAAAAATATTTTATTGATCTATCTATTCATCAATGAATTTGTCAAATTTATTTATATATGTAGAAAATCTTGATAATAATTTCCATATATTAAGGACATGATCGCTCTTCTAACTTTAAAATAATTTATTGATAATCCTTTAGTGCTAGCAATATGATTGGAATATTGTTTCTTATACTCAATCTCTTAGGCCTGTTTGGCACAGCTTTTACTGTTGTGGTTGAAGTTGAAAAAAAGCAGTTTCATGAAAATCGCTTTTACTTGCGTTTCAAAACTGAAATTGGTGTTTGGTTAAAACTGTGGTTGAGTTTGAGGTTAATGAAAACCAGTTTTGAGTGTTTGGTTACCATGCTTTTCATATTGATGTCAACTTGTGAAATTACTTTAAAGGACACACACATATATTTTTTAAAATATTGTAGATTTAATTATCATAATAATAAAAATATAATTAATAATTCAAGTAAATTACACAATTTTTAATTTTTTTTAAATATAATTTTTTTATTTTTTTTTTAAAAAAAATTGGACTAGGCCTGACCCAAATAAATGGGTCGGCCCAACCCTGCTGGACTTGGGCTGGGCCGAGAATAGCCCAGCCCAGCCCAATCGTTAAAAACAGGCACAGGCAAAAATGCACAAAACGATGCGTTTTTTCTTTCGTTTTGCATGAATTAATCAGGGTCATGTTATTGTTCATAACATGGCCGACTGTGACTAGAGGGTGAATGACCGGTATCAACGGGTAGAGGAGACCGAGGTGGTTCTCCCTGTCGTGGTGACGTCAAAAATGGAGGCCTGTGGTGGCCGGACAGGGGTGTTGGAAGTTGTCGGGCTGTGCTGCCATTCGCTCGTTGTTGCTTCCCGGAGATGGAGAAGAACGCTTGGGTGGTGGCTGGATGCTGCTGGAGCTCACGGTGGAGCTGGTGCTGCTTCTGGCTGAGGGCTGTTGCAGGAGTTGGCGGGGAGAGAGAGAGCTTGCTGTGCTGCAATGGTGAAGGAAGAGAGAGAGAGAGAGAGGCTGTTATTGGGGGAGAGACAAGGATGAGCTGGCGCTGTCTACCTTGGTGGCCAGTGTTGTTGTTGCCGGAGTTGGGGAAGACAATAGGGTGGCTAATCATTTGCTCTCTGTTTGTTCGTATGTTTGTTTATTATTTTCAAAATCATATTTTTGTTTTATAACGCAAAACACGTTCTGTAAAGCATCTCACAGATGCTTTACAAATTGTGCCACAAACGCAGTTATTTAGGTGGGACCTACTAGGGGAAAAAACCTACCTGTTTGGTAATACTGTGATTGAGGCTGCGGTTCAACGCAACTGCACGTTGAACTGCTGCCCCAAACACCCACTTATTCTCAGTAGCACAAACAAGAGAGAAAAATGAGCCAAATTTTCTACATTACTCTTGATTGAAGTTTTTGGAAAGAAAAGAGATTTTATTGATCTATTTATTCATTAATCTAAAAACTTTGTCATAATTGTTTATATATAAAAAAAATATTGATAATTAAAAACAATATAAATACAGATCTTTTTAAAAAAGACACAATCCTATTTAAAAGGAACTTTATTTAAAATAGAGTTTTAACATCCATAACTCTTGATTTAAGAGATTTTAGACATAACTTTTGGCTGAAGAGTTTTGATAGAAAGAACTTTCATTAACTTTTATAATCCCCCACATGAATGAAAATTATCTAATCAAAGTAAAGTAGAACAAAAATGAGTAACAATGAGAAATCTACATCAAGTAAGGTAGTTTTTTTTTGCCTTAAATCTTTTTTATTTAAAATTATTGAATTCACATAGCTAACTAGTAAACATAATGTGTTAAAATATTTATCTTGTTGTATGAACCTGAATAATAGAGATCACAAAAAAAAATTATATATAATTTTGGCTCTCATTGTCCTGGTTTCAAATAGTATTTTATAAATTTTAGCCTATTCAATTCTCATAGAAGTGGCCTTGTTTCACACTAACATGGATGATTTTTTTAATTAAAAATAACCTATAAAACCCCACTAAATTTTTTCAAGCTTTAAAAATCAAAATTAGCTTAGTTTATCCTAGTTTTCACTACAAACAATATTTTTCATCATAGGAAGGAGTAATAGTACTTGTACTTAATTGACATATGATTTAGTTGTTCTTTTGAACCTCGATCTTAGGGCCTTTAGTCAACTAGATTAAGTTGCCACCATAAAAAATATTTAAATATAGGCTTTAATCACATTCCCTTCAATGATTTATTGACTTTTTTTCCTTAAAAAAATGGTATACCTAATATTTTTCCATTTATTACCTTTAATGAAGTTGACATGTAGTTAGGAATATAATATAGAAGCCCTTATATAATAGAACTTTGTGATCTCATGTTTATAGATCATTTATATATCTACCACATGAATTCTCTTATACACATAATCAATTTTTCCATATGGAGTCCTCATACATGTTAGTTTAGTGTAATTGTATTTCAACAAACACTTACTTATTAGTTTCAAGGATCTCTCTTATACCTTAAATTATGAGAATAAATATTCTTTTATAAATAAAAGATCATAATATATATTAATCTCAATATCTCTAATTAATGTCCACTATTTATAAAAACATTAAACATTAATATTTAAGAACAATACTTTGAAGTTGTCTTGAGCTTGTCTTTTATTATCTTTGTCAAAGACATAGACCCTTCATATTCATCCTAAAATACTTGAGAAGAGTCTCATACACGAACTCTAAACCTCTCGTTGTTGTCATTTACTCTTCCATTGCTATCCTTTTATCCTCTCTTAGGGCTTCCCTCACCATTTTGAGCTATACCACCTCTTTCTTTAAGGAGTCTATACATTTATATGTCCTTACTAATCTTTATTCAATAGACTTTAAGGGGTATGTTTGTGCTCCCATCTTCCTTTATCGTCGAGCATAAGTAGTCTTGAGAGTGACAATCACAACATTCTGAATAACCTTCTATTTTTTGAGTCTATGGACTTTAAACTTGTTAGCATTATTTTGTTGTATGACGTCCTTCATAACCCTATTCTCTTTAATCCATTTATTTTTGGTAGCCATACATCATAAAAGTTTGAATAAAATAAAACAACATGAAGTAAATAAATAATGCAATTCTAAATCCGTAAAATTAACCATTGTATTAGAAAAGAAAGGACTTAAAAGTTATTCTTGAAAGGTCATAAGATGGTCATTGCACTATAAAAGAAAGGACTTAAAAATTAGCCATTTCTAGTGAGCAACCTATCTAAGGTTTCCATCACCTCCTCTCCTCCAATCCTAAAAATGGATCTTCTTGCATGATAAATTACATCATGATCTCTCATTCTCGTTTAAACTTTATAAGATATAAATACTCCATAAATCATTTATATGAAATGTTCATAGTTTTCATTATCTATTGTGTATATATTTAATAGTATTTCTCTCTAGAATATTATTGTATTTTCTCTCTCTAAAAAGATACTTACTTAAGCATGTAAGAGTCCTTGCATCTAAAAAAGAGAATTTTTTTTACAGGTCAGGTATTAGCCATAAAACTATATTGGCTTATTAAGTAATATATACAAGCTATCAATCACCTTAGCTAACAAGAAGAGATGAGATTGCTAAGACCACCTGACTAACTGGTAAACATTGTTTTTAAGTTACTTAGATTTTTTAGTCATCACCTTTAAGCATAAAAAATAAAATAGCAATACATTACAAGTGTTAAATAAACTTTATGGTTAGATTTATTGAATATATACCATGAATACGTTTTAGTAAATAACCCAAGTTAGTATATCTATGAGACTTTATAATAAATTTGAGTATATCTATAATTTCCTCAATATTGATTCTGATAATAATTTAATAATTTATAATCCCAATTCATTTTTTAGTATTTAATAATACCGGTTCTAGAGTCTATTATTTATTTTCATTTTATTAGTTTTGAACCTTGATTAAAATTATACTATTTATTAAACATTAAAAAAAGAAAAAAAAGATATATTATATTTTTTTATTTGTGAAAATAAAATTATTGATTTAATTTAATCAAAATATTCTACCAATCAAATTTTACCTTCAATTGTAGTGCGTGCCAACTAGGCATTACACTATTAAGTTTAAGCAGGAACTAAAAATAAAAAAGCCACCACGCACTTCTAAATTAGATCAAAATACAGTAAGGGTAGATTTTTTTACGCGAATCCAACAAACATCGAGAAATAGACCAAGCTCCAACCTGTCCCGCCCCCTGCTTTCCTCCATTATTTCTTCAATATAATATTAGATACCCTAAACTCTAGTTAATTAAAAACTAGCCCATACCTAATTAGGGTGACTCATCAAACAGAAACGACGTAACCCAACGCCTACTTATTGACCATTTCGCCCTCTCCTAGAGCCATTTTTTGCTGTTTTTTCCCCATTCCAGAGAAGCCAAAGAGAGACCAAACTTCTTCCTCATGGCCGTCTCTTCGTGTCCGTGTCTTAAGCTCTTCGTCGCCAACTCTTTCGAGTGCCGTTCCGACTCATCCTCAGGAACGGACCAGCCCAGTCAAGGCCGATTCAACTCTGCTCGCCATGGCATTACACCCTTTTTATCTGGCACCGGCGTGTCCTCTCTGATTCTCAAATTCCCTCCCAATTTCGTGCGCCAGCTTAGCACTAAAGCTCGCCGCAACTGCAGCAACATCGGCGTCGCGCAAATCGTTGCTGCCTCGTGGTCTAACAACTCCGCCTCAGGTGCTCCCTCCGCGGCGGCTGCTGCTGCTGCAGCCGCTGCCTCCGCAATCCCCGCGGCCGATCCGGCCGAGGTATTGGCCGGAAATGAGGTGGCGGGAACTAATAGCAGTGATAATAAGAATGTAAGTGGTGTACAGTTGGAGGATTTGAGTAGCGATTTGAAATACAAATCGTTTTTGAGTTCTGATGGAAGCATTGCAGTTCACGCTGGTAAGCATTCAAATCTGATTTCGCTTTTCTTTTTCTAAATTTATAATAATAATTATTATTATTGCTATTATTTTCTTTTTGGTATTGTGAAGGTGAAAGATTAGGTCGCGGTATAGTGACAGATGCAATTACGACTCCGGTGGTTAATACTTCTGCTTATTTCTTTAAGAAAACCCAAGAGCTTATTGATTTCAAGGTACTGGTAATATCATAATTAATCATTTTAATGTTTCCAAGTTCTACATTAAAATTATTTGCGATCCATTTTCGTGGTGGTAAGATTTCTTTATGTTCCCATTTGTATTAATGAAATCTACGAAAATGGGTTAATGATGTGCTATGATGTATTGATTAGTTTTGTGGTAATCTACAATGTTGTCACAGGAGAAGCGCCATGCAAGTTATGAATATGGTAGGTATGGAAATCCGACCACTCAGGTTTTGGAGGACAAGATAAGGTTTGTGTTTAGTCGTTAGTTTGGGGTTTGTTGGACTTGTATGGTTGACATGATGATTAATGAGAGTGTGTCGTGTTTGTTTTTTCAATCCAGCGAGCTTGAAGGAGCGGAATCAACATTGATTTTGGCATCTGGGATGTGTGCAAGTACTGTCTTGCTGTTGGCTTTGGTACCTGCTGGTGGTCATCTTGTGACAACCACAGATTGCTATAGGAAAACCAGGATTTTCATGGAGACGTTTCTTCCTAAGATGGGCATCACGGTATTGATTCTTTCATTTGCATGCTGTTGCTTGTGTGCTTTGAGGCTGTGGATGCTTTGTTGTCATCGTTTATTTTGTCTCAAGAGAACAGATCAAGTGTTTAACTATTCTTTTTGTAGAATTTGTTGTAACGTGTAGATCAAGTGTTTGACTTTCTTTTCTAATGTTTGCAGTTAACTGCAGTTTTACAAAAGAAGCTTAATGCATTGGTTCTATTTCATCATGTTTCAAAAATATGTACATTTGTATTTCTGAATTTACGAGTGCTGTCTACGCAAAATTGATTGAGGTTATTAATAAATAAATCCACTCCTTCATGTTTGGCAGATCCATGTCAAAATTTGGATTTTATTTTCTTTATGATCTAGGTGTCTAAATTGGTATGCTCTTGGAGGAATAGTTAAGTTTAAATACATGTTTTGCTTGATGTTTATTTATATATATATATATATCATTCTTCTATGATTTTGATCATTATTCATTATGCAGGTTACTGTGATTGACCCTGCAGATGTGAAGGCTTTGGAATCTGCACTTGAGATCAACAAAGTCAGTAGTGTAGAATAGTTTATTATATTATTAAAAGTCTTCTTTAAGCATGGCACTTTAATGACATATCAATGTAAATTGCATGGCATACTAATTCTATGCACATATCAATCTAAATTGCATGGCATACTAATTCTATGCAGGTTTCTCTTTTCTTCACCGAGTCTCCTACCAATCCATACATGAGATGTGTTGACATTGAATTGGTTTCAGAGCTTTGCCACAGAAAAGGAGCATTAGTCTGCATTGATGGTACCTTTGCAACACCTCTAAACCAGAAAGCCCTTGCCCTTGGAGCTGATCTTATTCTGCATTCTGCAACAAAGTTCATTGGGGGGCACAATGATGTAAGTCTGAAATTGGTTTAATCAATTAGTTAACACTTGTTCACAAATGAGCTGCCAATTTTCTCCCGCTTAAACCATTGGATACATACATCTATTTCAGGTCCTTGGAGGATGCATAAGTGGTTCCACAAAGCTAATTTCAGAGATTCGTAATTTGCATCATGTTTTGGGAGGTACACTCAACCCGGTGAGTGCTTTAAACTTCTGGATGATATATATAATTCAGAATTTTATATATAAATTCTTTGTACTACTATGAAAAATAATATGAAGTTCCTTTTCTTTTCCTCTTCTTTCTCAACAGAATGCTGCCTATCTGATCATCCGAGGCATGAAGACACTGCATCTTCGTGTACAGCAACAGAACTCAACAGCATTGAGGATGGCCAAAATTTTAGAGGAGCATCCCAAGGTATGTATATTATAATGTACTCTTATTTTTATATTTCTCTGTCCTCTGATGAAGAATCCTCTCCAGAGACATTGGTATACCTAAACATTGTATAAAAAAAACTAAAGGAAATTTTATATTTTCCATACACTGTAGGGATCGGATCATCATTGTCAAAACTTTACTGAGAAACATCAAGCTATATGCTTACCAAATCAGCTTCTTTTACAATTGATCCATTTAGGCATTTTATGGAAATGGAACTTGAGTTTACCTTTGTAAAGCATGCAAGCATTTTGGTCCCTTGTCTGTATAATTAAGCAGCAAAATGGCTTTGATGGTGGACTAAGAGATTCTTACTGAATTATTTAGTGCTTTTAATTCTGAAGTGTTCTCTTCTAGCTATGGTCCTCGGAGGTAAGAAAGTTGGTCATTTTTTTGTGCATCAAACTGTTTGATACATGTAACAAGTGTATAGCGAGGAGACCATAAGCTTACGAGATAGTTTACCTTTGTTCCACAAGTGTCTTCTTTGACTATGCACACATATTAAGAATGACTGATGAATTTGTGTGGGAGTCACTTCTTTCTTATTTGGTTTTGAATATTGTCCTTCCATAGGCAGTTAGTGAAAAACTGTTGAATTTAATATAATATAAAAAACAAAATAGGAAGTTTGAGATAATGGATATAAATATTGGTATTAACAAAAAGGGAAACGAGGACACCCTTTTATGGGAAGAACCGAGGGAGCATTTGGTTTTTAGTTTTGAACATAAAGCTAGAATATTGTGTATCAAAACTCAGGAAGACTCGATCAATGATATTTGCAGGTGAGGTGCGTTTATTATCCAGGCTTGCCAAGTCATCGTGAACATCACATTGCCAAGAAGCAAATGACTGGTTTTGGTGGCGTGGTGAGCTTTGAGGTGGGTGTTTCTGACTGCCGGAGTTGAATGTGTGTAATGGCTTGGCTGTGCATCTGTAATTGTTATATAATATTTTTCAAGCACTTCCCCTCATGGATTTTGCAGGTTGACGGAGACTTGTTCACTACCATAAAATTTGTGGATGCGTTGAAAATTCCCTATATTGCCCCTTCTTTCGGAGGCTGTGAGAGCATTGTGGATCAGCCAGCCATCATGTCTTACTGGTATGTAAAAGGTTTATGCTCATTTTTCTATTAAATGAAAATCTGTAATTTACATGCAAACGGGGATTCACTCTAGATCTCCACGTGTCATGGTGTGGTTTGATGGGCTACTAGGCATCCACCTCTGTCATACTATCTACTCACCCTCCCCTTGGATTTGAAAACAGGGATCTGAGTCGATCAGAGAGAGAGAAGTACGGGATCAAGGACAACCTGGTTCGGTTCAGCTTCGGAGTTGAAGACTTCGAAGATTTGAAGGCTGATGTACTTCAAGCTCTGGAGACCATAGAAAGTGCTTGAAAGGTGCTGTCTGGTCGTGATACACTGTCCAAGCTTGGAGACCATATATATGGCGCGCGTCACCCACCCCCCTCTTTTTTTTTTTTTTTAATTTTCATGTCGTAATTCAGCTGTCTGGTGATTGAGTCGGCGTTTGATAGCCATATTTTCAGTTTCTGTTCGGTTGTGAAACCTTGTCTGTTAGCCATTTCTCTATCCTCGGCGTTGTGGTTTTTCTGCTCATTATTTTCTGCATTGAAGATCGGCGCGTGGAACAATGGGCTTTTCTTTTCGGGAAACAGCTGGCTGGCCGGCTGGCATTTAGTGGTAATCATCGAAACCCGAGTGGGGCCACTGTCTTTGATAACATTCTGAAGATATGGCTGGCAAGTTGCAAATCAGGATCCACGTGTGATGCAAGCATTGCACCTGGGTGAGATCCGTTTTGGGTAAAAACCGAAGAACAAGGCAGAAGGATCCAAAAACTTGACAAGTCCCAAGGAGCAAACAAATAATTGAGTTTCTTCGTGCAAGTTGTCCTGCACTCCACTCAGGAACAACTGATGACCGACTACCTTTTAGTGACTGAGAGTGATTGATCTTCATTTTAAAAATGATTTTAAAAAAAAATAATATTGAAATGATCTGTTTTTATTTTTTTTTAAATTATTTTTTTTAATATTTATTCATTTAAAAATATTAAAAATATTAAAAATATTTAATTTAAAATAAAAAATTTAAAAATTTAATTGCTTTTTTTTTACAAATACCTTTAAAATACAATGATAAATAGATTTTAGTTTTGGAACTAAGAGTTAGTTAACTTTCGCTCTCTTCATTTTTATGATGAGTTTTTAATTTTAGTAATTTATCTTAATTAAATATAAATTAATTTTGAATTTTAAAAAATAAAATAAAATAAATAAAGATAAAAAATGTCAAATTTGAGCGATATATTTTACTCGTTAAATTTTAGAAATTATGTACATTATTTATTTTTTATGATGTTATTGTAATCTCAAATAAATATTTTTATATTTCAATAATGTTTAAGTTTTTAATTATATTTTTATAAAATATAAATAATTAAAAAAAACAACTTTTTTTTTGAAATAACGTGAATGGAGAGATGACGACAATAGCTTTCTCTCTCTTCAATTTGGTGATTGATTTTAAATTTTAGTAATTTTATCTTAATTAAAATATCAATTAATTTTGAATTTTTTTAAAAATAAAATTAAAAAAATAAAGATCAAAATAAAAATGATGCCACATTTGAGTGATATATTTTACTCATTAAATTTTAGAAATTATGTACAGTATACAATTTCTTTCATGATGTTATTATAATCTCAGATAAATGTTTTTATGTTTCAATCATGTTTAATTTTATAATTATATAAATAGTTTAAAAAAGCAACTTTTTAATACTTAATGGATTTTGTGATCCAAGTAGATAATATTTTTTATATTTGAAACCGTCAATTTAACTATTTATATAAACAATAAACTATATATATAATATTATAATAAAAGGTATAGTTGGAAGCCTGCATATTCCTTTTATCTTTCTTTTTTAAGTCACATCTCCCGTCCACTTTCAAATATTCCAAAATTCCTCCTTAGCCCTTAGGATTTTTTCTGTGTTTTCATTTTCTTCATTGATACTCTCTTTGTTTTACCAATACATGCAACGCAACACAAATCCATAAGCATACCATCAAGCCATGAAGTTTGGAAAAGAATTCAAGACCCACCTAGAAGAAACCCTTCCTGGGTGGAGGGACAAGTTTCTCTGCTACAAGCCCCTCAAGAAACTCCTCAAACAATTACCTCCCACCGTTGATTATCTCAACCTCGATCGCCCCATTAATTTTCAACACCATCAACATCCTCCTCCTCCACTCACTGGTGATGATCTTGATAATACTGATAGGCCTCTGGTGGATTTGCAAGAATGGTTTGTTAAAATTCTTAATGAAGAGCTTGACAAGTTCAATGATTTCTATGTTGATAAAGAAGAAGACTTTGTTATATGCCTCCAGGTTTCTTTCTTCAATTTTCTTTTCTTTCTTTGTTTTACATGTTTATAGCTTTGTGCATATGGGTTTTTAATTCTGAGGCTTTTGTTTATTATAGCTCTGGGAATTTAAGGTATTGTGGTTTGATGGTGGCTTTTAAGGTTTTTCCTATATGTATGTCTTGTAAATCCGAACTCATAGGTCTGGTTTAAGGGTCTTGTAAGTTTTTGAATAATCAAGAGAGGAGTAGAATGGATAAATCATATTGACTCCACTGGAGGAGGAGGATAATGGGAAAGAGAGGCATAAGAGTGGCTTTCCTTTCCCTGCTAGTGCTGGGTGTTGTTGTCAGACAGTAAATTGTCGATGGGATTGGAGGGGGTTGATGAAGTTAAGAATAACTTTTCCAGTTTGTGGTACTTGCTGATGTAGAGCAGAGTATTTTGTAGTATAGTTATGAGGCCAACCATCGTCAATTACAGCTGACAATGGGATTGTTGGAAGTCAATTGAGGGTGCTGAAATGAGGATATTGAAATAAAATGCCATGTCGTCAATATATGAGAATTCTGATCATGGAGAAAAGATTGATTGGACTAGATGGTTTTTCCCTTTTCATTTGAACGCATTTGTTTTGAGGTTAGTTAAGGATAGTAAAGTTGCTAAGATGGTCAGCAGATCGTTAATGACAAAGAAAAAGGGGTCGGTGAGGGAACATGTATCATAATCTAGAATAGATTGGGTTGTGATTTCTGAATAATATTAGTAGATCCATAGAAGAAACTCTAGCCAAATCCATGCAGTTTGGAGCTACTGCTCTTTGTTTTATTTATTAATCTTAGTTTCAGTGTCTCTGAAACGCATATTTATCAGTATTAAAAGCCAATGCTAGGTTTATTGCTTTCAGTTTAATATCATTACAGAACTAGCAGGTCATATCATGCTCATACTGCTTGAAGTTGTAAGAAGATGCCAACTTGAGGGTCCTTTAATATGAAGGTGCCTGATGCATTCTCATAAAACTATATGACTTTATTGACCAAGATTCAGTTTCTGAGCAGGGTTTTTCTGATGGGAAAACATTCCTCGTCCTTTCTAGTGTCTAGCAATGTCTTTTCATAATATACAATGTTCATTACTCGCAAGATTTTCCAATATTAAACGGAATACAGCTGGTCTCAAGATTTAGAAGCGTCACCCTTCTTCACTATCAAACAGTTAAAGACGATGCTGAAGAGATAGATCATTATCCTGGTTTGTTTGAACTGAAACAGGAAAAATTATCCTAGAACCAGTAAGATCCCTAACTTGAATCTGTTTACTTCCTCCCTCCCTCTCCTCTCCTGCGTTATAAGTCATCCTTTTACCACCTTTATAGCCAGGTTACTCATTCTAGTAAATTTACATAGCATGGTGTTGTAGTCATATATTTTATGCTAAATATTTGAGCACTTTTGCTATCAAAATTAGGTAGATTCCTCTTCTAGTTATCACATGGAATAAAATCCACACCAAACCACTCTGCTTCCTCAGTGTTCATTCTTGCATGGTTAATAGAATATTGTAAAACTCATGGTGGTAATATATATTCAGCTCAGACTAAATCTTTGTTTATGCCACTTGGATGCTTCTTCTCTAGTTGAGGTTTCTGTGCTTGAAATACTGAATGTTTTCCGTACATATATGAACAACTTCCTTAGAAAGTCTTCATTGCCAAAACAAAAATCGCCGAAGAATTTTTTGCATGTTTATACTTGACCGGTCATGTTCAGAGTAATAAGCAGCTATGCACTCTTGTTGGTGTGTTTCTTTACTGAATCGTATATTTGATTTCAACAGGAGCTGAAGGAAAGAATTGAAAGTCTAAAGGAAAAGAGCAGCAAGGATGGAGTGTTTACATCAGAGAGTGAATTTAGTGAAGAAATGATGGATATTCGTAAAGACTTGGTCACCATTCATGGAGAGATGGTGCTTCTAAAAAATTATAGCTCCTTAAATTTTGCAGGTATTGCAAATACATTAATTGTTTTACTCCTAGTTCTCTACAACCACTGTAGCTAATGACTTTTGTATTGTATCAAACATTATGGGTTAAATATAGATTCATTGATAAGACCATGTTCATGTTTTTCTCCATTGATAGGGTTAGTGAAGATTTTAAAGAAGTATGATAAAAGGACAGGAGGATTGTTGCGCCTACCTTTCACACAACTTGCCCTTCATCAGCCTTTTTTCACAACAGAGCCTCTAACAAGGTTGGTTCATGAATGCGAGGATAATCTCGAGCTCCTTTTTCCATTGGAAGCAGAAGTCATTGAATCGACCAACGTCGCACAAGATCAGTCAAACCCATCTCTGAATAACACAAAAAAGATCTCACCTGAGCCTTCGACAACACTTGGGGAGGAAACCATTGACATTTATCGCAGCACCCTTGCAGCCATGAAAGCGATACGAGGCCTTCAAAAGGCAAGCTCCACCTCTAATCCACTATCATTTTCATCTTTCTTCAAGATCCAGGATGATGAAAGTACTGGTGCTGTAACAGCTGCAAACTCAACTTCAAACTCTTCTGCCACAATGCATGATGGAGAGGAGATTGATCAAGAAGATTTGCATTCTGTTTAACAATATCCTGCATTGTAACCTCCTTCCCCCGTTTTTTTTTAACAAAATTTTCAATTGGTGGAAGCTGGATAATCAATGTTTATCATTATTTCCCAGATGCTATACGCTGGAACTAAATATAAAATTGTACATCCTTTTCCTTGGCGCAGATAATCTAGTGGGAGTGAACATACTTATGTGTTAAGGGCGATTCTGATGTTTGCCCGAAACTCCTGAGTACTTTCTTGTCTGAAATGAAGGATTTGATTATCGTTTGTTGCTTCCCCTGTCACTGGGTCTGCCAATTTATGTCTGGGAATGAATGAAGTCCATTATCATGCCACAACACATTTTATGGCACCATTCTCGTCACCCATTTATGCTCAATTTTATTTATTTTTCTAACTGAATACAGGAATTCCCTTTAGTTGACTGGACTCTGGGAACAGTCAAACCAGGAGAACTGTAATGTGGACTTGCAATGATGGGACAGAGATACCAGTAGACTTGTAAGATCTGCTTCATCAGGGTGGCAAATCAAACAATAATCATACAGCTCAGCTGTTCCTGTGTGTGTTTCTTCTCTCAATGCTTCTCTTTCTATCTTACATCTCAACTCTACTGACGACGTTGATGGACAATGAAAGAGCAAAATGGTGGGGTGCATGTAATTTTGGCACGACTACTCAGCCCTACATCAACTCTTTTCTTTGCTACAAATGTTTATATACGTTTGTTTTCGTAGTAAAAAGGCAGGGGTACTGACTTAAATGCCCGATATTTGCCGACGTTGTTCAAGTGCTCATTCTCCAGCCTGTTCCATAAAAACCAGAACATGTATCAGACAGAGATCATGAATTCAATGGTCAAATGTATTCCTACAGTTTTACATAATTATATAATAGATAAGAGGTGCGGATGGATTAAGGTAGATCGGTATTGTTAACACACCTCCAAAATTATTACGAGGATTTACTGTTTATTTTCTAATAATTTATTTTGATTTTTTTAAACTTTGTTTTTTAGCGATTTGATTCTAATTTAAACTCAATTGCTTTTAATTTTTCTAGACAAGAGTGGAATTAAAAGAGAAGAGATCAAATTGGAAAAAGACGCCAAACACCGGTGGCATGCTAGAGATTTTCTTTTTATTTTATTCAATCAATTTAAAAATGGGGATTTAAAAAAAAAAAAACAAAAAAAATACTTTGAAAATCCAACTCTGACCACACTACTAAACAAACCTATGTTTGTATTGCTAATCTTTGCACCGGCCAAAACATACATCCATATGGAAAACAGCAGCTTGACATTTATTAAGGCAGGTCAACGGGTAGATGAAAAGGCAAGTAATCTTAAAAAAAGCTAACTTAAGTGTTCATACATTTGCAAGAAAGGCTTCTGCTTCCTACCTTATTGTTTAAAATTTTGTCAAAACAAAACAAACTAGGCCACCTAACAGTGAATTCCGACAACGTTGAGCCTAACAAGTCAAAACACTCCCCCCACTTTTGTCCCAGCTTTAACCAGTCTTTGTTTTTTGTTTTTTGTTTTTTTTTCAATTTCTGGTGGGAAGCAGTAAGAATGGAGGACTAGGACGGGATGAATCATACCTGAAGAAATTCCAAATGCCACGACGTATTATCTCCAAGCAAGCAACAATTGCTGTCAGGGCTTTGCTGTGCAAGAAAGGTGTCTGTCTGAACCCTAACACTGTCTGCATCCATGCAAGTCTCAAGACAACATTCAGCACCTGCCAATTTCCCAGAAGTAATTAGGGTTCATCAGGAATGAAATGAGTGCTCGCTGGGAACAGGAAAGATGTTCAAGCTACAGAGCATGCTACCATGGCTACAAAGTAGACACTTTTGGTAGGAATAACAAGTTTATCTCTCAGCCATGGGTTTCTTGAATCTCTCTGAAGAAGTCCCCAGTCAACTACAATGTCCCAATACGTAGCCATGATCGTCGCAGCTCCTGAGGTGGCTGCAGCAAATATCTTCAAAGCCATTCCCATTCTCAACTCATATGCTGTTCTTGCGGCCACCGCGATAATTATTAAAAAGTATTTTAGTCCATTGTAAGCTTGCCCCGAGTCTTTCTCTTCAAACAGGCGGCGAAGGCACTGAAACATCGCAGGCTACTGTCAGGAAAAAACTGTTCGAGCTCATAACATTCTGCATCAATAATGAGAACAGAGAGAAATACTGGAGAAGAGTGATGCCATGGATGAACTCTCAAAATACCTGAAGGAACCGAAACCAGTATGGAATCATCGCTACAACAAAGTAAAAACTTTCAAAAACTCTACTTCCACTGCATGTGTTCGTCCTCGTTGTAAAGTCTCCCCAACCATAGTAGCAAATGTAAAATTCCAGGTTTCTGAGTGCTTGTACCTGATATTTGATACAGAAAACGTTATCTTTTGAGAGGTTACGAAGAAAAACAGAGTAATATATGGATATTATTTAAAAGACAAAAAAATATCTTATCATTTATAGAGTTTTAGATTTTTTTATAAATGTAAGGTTAAGCTTATTATTTTAGTGGTTGTCAAATAGATAGAAAAACTTAGTAAATAAAGAAAATTAGAACTAACATTGAAGCTTAGCGAATTCCTCTCTTCTAAATATAGACATAAAAAGATTGTTCACTAATGATTGATGTAGATTATCATTGAAGACCGAACAATTGAATAACTTGTGATAACCTAGTTCTTACAAAATTATTCAAAACAAAAAAAAAAAATCAGATTTTCAGATAATAAATCCTTAAATAATTCTAAATTTGTCTAGCAAGATTCTAAAGACTATTAAATATTATTTGTGTTGAGTGTATGAACATCAGACAACTGTATTGGAGAATCCAACCGTAACAACATCAGACAACTTATCTAAAATCAAATCATGGACAACCTTAAACTATAGTGGAATCTAGCATCGAATAAAAAGGAGACTGTAGGAATTTCTACAAACTATAACTCAAAATCAAAGAAAAATAAGAGAAAACTATTGACGTATTAGTAGAACAGGGGATATCTGCACCTGACTGGTAAGCTGATCGGCCAATAAGAAATCCGGCAAGGTCACCTACAGAAGCAAAAACGAAAACTTGTAAGAGAAAGTATACTGTTACGTCTCTGGGATTTCTTGACCATGTTACCTTATAAAGAGGAGCGAAAAGACAGTGAAAAGCACATCGGATCAGAAAGAACCGACTCGATCGATATATGATATTGAAAGGACAGAATACGATGACTAGTAGAAGCTGCAAATAAGAAAAAGGCTCAGGCTTGGCAAGAAAATGTTATTATATCACAAGTTAATCGGAACAAAGCATTTAAATAAGAAAGTTAATCTCGAGCGCAGCGTACAGATGATCACATACAGTGAGCAAGGCCAAAGGAATCAATTCAGTAATTGCTTCGAAGCTTTTAGTTCTCGGGTCCATCTCCATATCCAAATTTGAGATGACACAACCCAATGCAAGCACTGAAAGACCTGAAGCAAGAAGGAGGACTTCTCTATAGCCCAGTTCTGTTCCTTGCTTAAACCCAAATATGAAAGCATAATTGATCCGATAACGCTTCCAGAAGTATATATTAGCAGCGTACATGAGCATATGCAGGACAACGAATCCAAACAATCTGCAGCAGGCAAGGGAAAATTGTTATACAAAACAGAAAGAGACATTAAAAAGTCTTGCAAGAATCACTCAAATGGTTGAGGATGCCATCCATTGGATGCGGAAATGTGTATAATACTGTGATTTTCACTAAAAACACCACAACTTACGAGTAAAGTGGAAATATGTTGTCCATATATTGAGGGGCTCCTTCACTATTGAGGATATCCCTGGCGTGTATAATCACAACGAGTGCTATCAAAAGTGCTGCTGAGCAGCCTGTGAAGAGACCTGCAGACATAGAAGGATTTGGAAAATTTACCGGATTCAACTGTTGGAAAGCATATATGAAGGCCTACGTTTCATATTCAGAATTGTTTTTAGAAAAGTTACGGAAGTGGGGATTGATCATCACTAGAAAACCATTATTATGCAAGAAAATGCAAAATCTTTAGAGGTACTCTTGCAAATAATCTCAACCCTACATTATTTATAGCATTCACAAGCATATCTTACCCATTGAAAATGTAATTCTATGTCTTTCCTTTTTAGGCTTTGGTCTTAAGGTGTTTATTCCTTTTCTATGATTCCCATTTGAAAAATGCTTGATGAAGGCTGCCTCCACTCTTTCCATGAGCTTAGTAACCTGTGGAGGGAACAAATTGAAGCAAAAAGCAAAGCAGGTGAAAGCTCAAAAAAAGAAATCCACTCTAGTGAATAAACAGTATTCCCTAGTAGTCTAACCTCATCAGAGCTGCCAAGATAAGAATTGTCCACCATGTTCAAGTAAGACTTGGATGCATTTCGCATAGTGATCTGTAATAACACAGAAAGTAAAATCGATACCAAGAACCCCAGTTAAGATTAATTGCTGCAAACAGAATCCACAGTACCTTGTCATATTTTTTCATGATCTTGGAGAATGCTAATTGGTTCAAGAAGCTGTCACATCATTCAGTAACCCAGTCACATGTGTTGAAAACTCAAATATCATGTTTTCTGGTAACTCTATACAGAGAGAGAGGAGGAAAGACAATTACCAGTAACTTTTTAGAAGTCGAAGCTTTCTGTAGAATTCGACAAAAGCTTGATTCATGAGTTCTTCTGCCTTCCTCAGTCCCTCCTTGCTGTACGACAAGCCTGTATTTGAATTTAAGATGACTTTCTTTGCTGTGGACACTGGAGTTTCAGGCTCAAC
Organism: Salix viminalis; assembly: GCA_029228465.1. Lineage (NCBI taxonomy): Eukaryota > Viridiplantae > Streptophyta > Magnoliopsida > Malpighiales > Salicaceae > Salix > Salix viminalis. Next base: position 8,016,170 of record CM055442.1, read on the forward strand.
ATTGATTTTCACAAAATCCAGAACTTCTAAACGAAGCCGGTCTGAAGGTCTCCATATCTTTCTTGTAATTCTCATTGTTGGTCCCTTTGTTACTATCCTCTGAATTTGCTTCTGCGCTCATCTCAACTTCTTGAATCACCTCCATAGATGACCATCCTTCACATTCGAAATAGTATAGAATGTAGATTCAAGTATAATCAATCATTGGGCACAAACAAAACCTAAATGTGCTACAGTCTACCTTTACCAACAATCTCTTTAGAAATTAAATTAAATATCCTTTAAATGCTATCCATCTTTATTGAATATGAGGAAATCTGGAATAAAACATTTGTTTCAGAGAAAGGAAGGGGGGAGGGGGGGATTATAGAGAACAGCATAACTCTTTCAAGACTCCCAGCTCAGATTTCTCTAACCTGGGTTTCTGCTGTTGATTGGAGGATGAACAACCGATTCTGACACTGAGGAGAAACCATGGACGGCGAGATTCGCAATATTAGACCCCCCAACAACCGGATCATCCACCCTGATCCTTAGCGCAATCAAAGCATCCATTTGCTTACTCAAATCATCTGCCTCACCCATCACCTCCTCTACTTTCTTCTTATAAAAGTTGATTACCTTGTTAAACTCACTATCAAGACTCCTAAAGAACACAAGCTCATAGTCTCCTCCTTCATCTGATGCATTGAGAAACAAGGTCTGGTAATGCTCGTCTCCTCCACTTTCTTGTACTGCACTTACTAGTATCACTTCATCTTCGCTCTTTCTCGGCGAGCCTCTATACCGGCCTGCTAGGCCACTAAATGCTCTATAGAGTGATGCCCTTCTCTTCAAAGAACCATGTGAGGTTGCCGCCTCAGGTGACGGTGCGCCTCTTAGCTTTCTGAAACGCAAGACATCTTTCAAGATGGTTTTGAGATGGTTGTAGTTCATGTACGCTTCCTGCCATTCTTGCACCATCTGTGCTGCAAATTCTTTACCAAACTTCATCTTGTTTGGAAATCAAAATGATTCCGCAGATGACCAATGTCTGTTCTTGGTCTACTGTCTAATGGTTGTGCCCACCTAATCAGGAGAGATATGACGAAGCTTCTGACATAGCAAGTACAATTTTCTACTCCCTTTTCATATATATGTAAAGCAATTAGCAATTAGCATTGATTTTTAATCACGTAAAACTAGCAGGATGTGCTTAATTGTGTGTTTGTTCTTACAATGCCAGATATTGGAAACATAAAACATGAAAATTGGAAACATTCCATTTGAAGACAAGACATGCTGGTCAAGGAAATCATGAATGTTTAGCCTTTGATTACGGTTGAAAAATCCTGTTTATTTGGAAAGAAACAGCTAAGCTTTGTCCTTTCTTATTTTTCTTGGATGTTTCTGCTTCTTTTTTTAATATTTTTTAAAAATATTTAAAATTATTTTTTTTTATTAATTTTATACACATCTTCAAACAAAAATATTTTAAAATAATATTTATTACACTATCTAATAAACTTTTAATATGTATTTGATATTGTGATAGCTTTTGTGGCTACCATTTTTGAAAATAATATATTAAGAAAAACTATATTAGGTAGGGATAAGTATTTTTAGTTTGGTTTTAAAAAAACCAAACCATAAAAAAAAAAAATTAACCAGAAATTGAACTAGACCCAGTTTAAACTGATCAGGTTTGATTTTTTTAACTAAAAACATTTTTTTTTTTTTTACCTTAACCAAGTTTTTTCCCTTCTCTCATTTAACCAAAATTGAAGCAAACTAAAATATTTGAACTGAATCGGAAGAATAAAAAATATTATAGCATTTTTTTTATTTTAATCGGTTTGATTTTGGTTTACCAATTTTTTATTTAAAAAATCAAAAACCAAACTCGATTGGAAGTTTAAAAATGAATTTTAATCGGTTTAATAAGTTTTTTTTCTCTATTATGTTTTTCCCGGTTATTTTATTATTATTTTCTCAGTTTAATCAGTTTTTCAGTTTCTTTACTCACCCCTAATAATATGTATGCATTTATCAAATATTTTTAGAAAAATGTGGTTAAGATAAAATCTGTTTCAACCACATCTCCAACATATCTTTAATATGCCATGAAAGTAAAACAAATTCTCAACTAATTATGAACTGCTAATATAAATTTCCTAATTATCTAACAATTGATTATTGGCTGTATGATCCTATCTATTAAAAGAAAATAAGACTAGACTTCAACAATCATTTTAAATTAAAAAAAAAATTATCCCAAATTTTCCCAAGAATTGGAAGGTGGATAAACTATTTAGGATTATAAATCAAAACAATGTATTTAGTCAGCAAAGCAAATGTAAGAGATTAATCACAGACTAAATTGTAATTTGATTTTGTTTTTGATGATTTTCCATGTTAGTTCATGGGTTTAAAATCTTAAATTATTCCTTTAATTAAAGTTATTTTTAAATTCTTTCATGTTCATCCTTAATTTTTAAAATATGATAGAAAAAAAATTGGAGAATGAAACTCAAAAATAAATAAACGTTAAAGAATAAAATTAAGAAAATATTACTTTTTTAAAATAAAAACAACAACAACAACAACAAGCTAACCCATGTGAATGCCCTAAACCTATGTCAATCCCCCAAACTTGCAACAATGCAATTCTATATCTGAATTTAATCAAGAAATTCAATTCCTAATCAATTTAATATTAGAGGATGAAATCATAATAACATTAAAGAAGTTTGCTGAAAAAAAAATAAGAACCAAATTTGACATGAAAAAAATTGAAAAATGATGAAATTAAAAATAATTCTATATCTATAAACCATAAAAAAAAATAGTAATCAAAAATTCAAAATAACATGAATTAAACTTGAATGAAGAACAAACAATTAGTACACCTGCCCTTTTGGTTGAAGTTGGCTAGCTATCCTGCCATTTTCCACTCCATATTATTTTATTATTATATAACTAATTAATAACTATGAACAAGGGCCTACATATCTGCTGGGATTTCCTATTCATCATGAATGATAGTGAAGTATCAAGTATGTGCCGTGTTGTACTAGGTGATATGATGTATGTTTGTCATGGTTGTAAATATTTAATTTTGAAAATATTTTTTTTTATGTAAATATATGTTAAAATGATTCAAATATATATATATATATATATTTGTATGAAACGATAGTTATACTTATACCACTATGACCAAATACACATTTAAAAAATCACTTCTCAATGGTTGACAAAGATTCATACCTAACCCTAATTAACTAGCTAACCAACCCTCTTAAATAAAACTTTGACTTTGCTGGCATAAATGAAAACGAAATTACCAAAACACTAATTGGCGTGGGAAAATCCCTGTTTCAAACACTGTGCACTGTCTCACAATCCACTATGGACTGCCAGTGGATTGTGGCAGTGCACAGACGACATTCGCCTTGGTGCTCCGGCGTTGTGTGTATATTTTATGGGGGTATTTTTGGTTTTTGGCTTTTTTTTTAATAGCCGCAATGTGCACAGTGGATTGACGCCTCTGACCCTCGAAAAAGACAAAATAGCGCACAGGACACAGGGGCTCCGTCGGTTTTACACATTTTTTTGCACAGTGCACTGACGGAAAAAGGCCCCGAAAAAGACAAATATTTGCACAGTAAACAGGGTCTGCGGCGTCTTTTCCCCCCCGGTATTTTCGTAAATACCAGTGGGGACAGGGTTCTTTGGGTCATTAGCCGGGGGAGACGGTGGCGTCGCTGGCAGCGCCCAGTGGCGTTCGAGCGAACGCCCGCTTGAGCGGCAGCGTCGCGGCGTCTTCCCGGCATCTGAAATGCACTTCCACCGTGCCAAAAGATGCGCCTGCAGGTTCTCTATCGTCCGTCGCGGCGCGTTCTGGTCATATATGTCTGGTTAATCGGCGGCGGACGTTTACTTGCCGACTGCCGCGTTTCTCTCTCCTTCCGCCGCAAACTCTGCTTCGGTCCCCGATGTTTGTACAAAGTTGAGTTTGGTCCCTCATGTTTTGATTTCTGATTTCTTTTTCGTTCCTTTAATTTATTCGGTACATATGTTTGAATTGCTTTTAATTTGGTCCTTTAATTAAAATTAGTCATATATACAACTTTTCATTTCAGTCCTCTTCTTCTAATTTTTTTGTAACACTGCACAGCAATTAAACTTATTATTTCATGATTTAATTTGGTCCTAAGATTTGTTTTCTTTTCAATTGTATCCTTCAATTGGAGTTAATCATATATTTTATTTTTCATTGTGGTCCTTATCCTTTTTATTTTGTTATTTTATATTGATTCATTTGTTTTTTTTTAATTCTTGGATAATATTTATTTTATATTATTAATAATAATATTAATAATAATTATAATTATAATTATAATAATAATAATAATTTAATTGTTTTTCTTGCTTACTCATTTGTTAATGTTTTTTTTTCCTCTAGATAATTTAATAATTTTTATTGTTTTGACAGTAATAGCAATGATAATTTTTTTTTTAATTTTTTTTATCTTTGTTAAAAGTTTCTTGGATATTTTTAGTATTTCATTTATTTTTGTTTCTTTCATTACTAACATAATAATAATAATAATAATAATAATAATAATAATAATAATAATAATAATAATAATAATTTAATTGTTTCTTTTACTTACTCTTTTGTTAATGTTTGTAAGTGTTTTTTTTCAGGATAATTTAAAAAAATTTATTGTTCTAATAGTAAAAGCAATGATAATTTTAGATTTTAAGGCTTTGATTTTGCTATTGTTATGATAAGGTGTGTTCAACTACTTTATTATATTAAATTTTGCATATATAAATCTTGTATTTTTATTTTGATCCGGCAAATCCTATAAAAATTGTTTGCTCAACCCGCAACGTAGAACATATATTTTTTTAAATTTTCAGATTAGATGATTTTTTTCGGTTAATAATTTGTATTTCTGTTTTATCATCAATTATAATTTTGAATTGTTTTTCTTGCTTACTCTTTTGTTAATGTTTCTGAAGATTTCTTCCTCGGGATAATTTGATAATTTTTATTGTTTTTGCAATGATAACAACAATAGTTTTTGTTTTTCTTTTATTCTTTTTTTTAATCTTTTGTTGAATTTTTAGGATTTTTTTTCTCTTCCATTTTTTCCCTTTCATTATTAACACAAAAATATAATAAATAAATCATAATAATAATAATAATAATAACAACAATTTAATTATTTTTCGTGCTTACTGTTTTGTTCATGTTGTTGAGGATTTTTTTTCCCTCAGAACAATTTTATAGTTTTTATTGTGTTGAAAGTGATAACAATAATAATTTTGAGTTTTTATTGTGTTTTTTTGTTTTATATTTTTTTTTAACAATTTCTTTAATCTTTCATTCATTCATTTATTCTTTCAGTAATAATAATAATAATAATAATAATAATAATAATAATAATAATAATAATAATAATAATAATAATAATATTTTTATTGTTTTTCTTGATTCCTATTTTGTTCATATTTTTTATTTCTTTCCCTCGGTATAATTTGACAATTTTTATTGTGTTTATACTAACGACAATAATAATTTTAGATGTTAAGACTCCGATGTTGCTATTGTTATAATATTTTAAATTAATATTGCTTCCTTTTCCCCTTGATGTTTTTTTTAATTATTTTTATTTGCTCTTTGTATTAAATGATTTTTATTATTTTACGATCTGCACAATAATAATTTCAGTAATTTTGTTTTTTCTTATAAAAATATTTTGCTCTTTTTTCTAATGTTAGTTCGCGCTCTTTTGTGATCGTTTATAACGCAATACCTATATTCTAAAAGATTAAATCTATGCTTGCGTAACAAACTCAACTCAAAATTTTATACATTTTATCTCCTAATTATAACTTTTATTTACTTATATCATATAAATTTATCGTTGTAGATTTAATTATGTTAAATTATATACACAAGAATACCCGCAGCAACGCGCGGGGGAATTTGCTAGTGTAACCTAAACAATGTTTACAGGGTCATCAAATTCGAAACCAACTCAAACGTACATAAAGTTTATTAAATTAATGCGAAATTCAGATTTTACAATAAAATAAGGTGGACATTCCCACAGGATGGTAGTGCAAGTGTGAATGATATTACTTGCATGGAGAGAGGTTGACCAGCAACTCCAGTGGGAGAGAAAAATAAAAATAAATAAACACTTATCACATCCTTAATGTTCATTGGTTTTCTTTTTATTTCTTTTTTCTATAATAAACAAGTCGCAGTCTTAATTTTTTTTTTTCTTTCTTTACTGCTATTATATAGGTTTTAGTTTGTTTTAATTTCGTCATTCAATTGAAATTAATGATATAATATAGTTTCATTTAGGTCCTCATTCTTTGAATTTTTAAATTGGTCTGGAATCCTTAATATTTTTGGTATCAAAGTTTTGATTTATTTCAATTTTATCCTTCCATGCAAAATTATTATAAATCCTTAATATTTTCGGTATCAAAGTTTGATTTTTTTTCAATTTTATCCTTCCATGCAAATTAATTATAGATTTCAGTTTCATTTCGGTCCTAATTCTTTTAATTTCCAGTTTTGTTTTAAATTATTTAATTTCATCGATACCAATGTTTGGATTTATTTTATCTCCTTCAAATTAAATTTATTACATTTTTTTTTCTTCATTTTATCCCTTATACTTTTAATCTTGGATTTTATTTTAGTTCCTTTATTTTTTTATACATATTTCTTATATAGTTCCTATTTCTGTCCATGTTTATATGTACATGCTCTTAGTTTTTGTTTTCAATTTTTCTTTATTTCCAATGCTTTTTTTATTTAATGTTCAAATTTTAATATGTGCTAGTGATCATTTGAAAATTAATAATTATTATAATTTCTCTTTTTTTTTCTTCAGGTTAAATAATTTCTTAAAATGTAATAATATTTATTTTTATTTCATCATTAATTTTGTTTTTTAATTTTTTTTTGTTAATATTGTTAAGTCTTGAATTGTGTAATTATTATAGATAAGACATTCAAAATAATGATAATGATTATTTGTTAGTTTTATTTTCTTTTAAATATGTCAAACTAATTATATATTTTAATATTTATTTAATATTAGCACCTGAATATATATATATATATATATATATATATATATATATATATATATATATATATATATATATACAAAAAATGACCTAGGATTTTTTAAAGAGCAAAAAATTAATATCAGTGTTGTTAAATATTTTTAATATAACAATATGAGGAATAAATCATATAAAATAAAGAAAATGATTTTGCCTTTTAATTCTAATTTTGTCCTCTTTTGCTTAAGCTTATTTTTTAGAAAAAGTGATTCTTCGATTTTATATTGTTTTTGTAAAAAAAAAAATTATATAATATTTCAAATATGATATTACTAGGGAAAAAATGCAACTTACAAACAAAATAGGTAGACAAATTTACCCAAGTTATCTATAATTAAAAAATATACGAACCACTTCCCCTGCGTTTCGAGTACACTGTTTTCTTTAGAGGGAAAAAAACTCATTTCTAACAAATTTAATCTATTATAATTTTATATATTAAATATTAAAATAACTAATTACACTACATAAAAAATCAATTAATTTAATACATAGAAAAAACTCAACAGCGCGAACAAATCATCCTGGGAGTTTCTAAAGAAATATCCAATCGGTGACTCGGCAATGGCGGAAGAGATCGGGATATACGAACTCAAGAAAGGAAATCTCAGCATGAAGCTTCCCAACTACGGCGCCCGTATTGTCTCCCTTGTTCATACTATATCATTTCATTGTGATTAGTATAGACTGATGGTACATGTTTTGATTTTACATAAAAAAAAAAAAGTTGTTTAGGCTGAGTTTCAATTATTTTTAAAAATATTTTTGAAACGCAGTGTCAAACACAACATCAATGTTCTCTCTTCCTTCCATGTTTTTCTCTTTCAGGGGTGTTTGGCACTGCGTTTCAAAAATACTTTTGAAAATAATTGGTTTTTTTTTTGTTATTTTAATTTTTAAAAAATGGTGTTTTTAGATCGTTTTCATGTGTTTGATGTCAAAAATAATTTTTAAAAATGAAAAATATATGTTTTTCAAAGATGCGTTTACCGGACGCGCCGATGGTTTCCTTCCTTACGCGCACTTTAGATGGCGCGTGCGATGTCGTGTGGTGGTTACAAATGTTCATCCAACATATTACCGGAATAGCCACCATTTCCTCTTCCACATGGTGGTGTGCGTGTCGTCTCATGGTGGCCGGACATGTGACAATAGTTGATTAATCATCTATGCCCTGTTTTCTCTCTCTTACAGGTGCAAAATGCAGGTTGTCCTCTTTGTTTATGGTGGTTTCATTTCATTCCTTGGTCTTTATATTGCTCTTTTTCATCCTGATTTCTGTTATAAACATTTTGGTTTATATCAATTTCGTCCTTCAATTGAAATTAATCATAAATATTATGTTTTATTTCAGCCCTTATTCTTTTGAATTTTTTATGTTTTTCATTGCTGTTATTTTTTCAGTATTGCGGTTTTAATTGTTTCAATTTTGTCCTTCAATTAAATTTGGCAATGTATTGTGTTATTCATTGCGGCCCTTATTGTTTTTTTTTTTTTTTAATTCTTTCAATTATTTAGTGTTTTTATATATTGATTTTATAGTCGATAAAGTGTTAAAAAGAATGATAACGATTATTTTTACAATAGTTTTTCCTGAAAAATATGTTAGGCTAATTATATATTTTGATATTTGTTTAATATTAACACAGAAAAATAATATAAAAAACAAAAAAAAATCTTTATAAACTCTATTTTAAACTACACAAACACAATAATTAATTAATTTGTTTTTGTTATATTTTATTTTTGTCCCTTATTCTTCTGATTTTTTTTCGTTCCTGTTATTTTTTCATTGTTGAGGTTTTAATTGTTTCAATTTTGTCATTCGATTGAAATTGTCCGTATATTGTGTTATTCATTTTAGCCTTTAATTTTTTTTTATTCTTTCAATTATTTATTTTATTATGGATAAGGTGTTGAAAATAATGATAGCGATTATTTTTATAATATTGTTTTCTTGAAAAATATGTTAGACTAATTATATATTTTTATATTTTTTTAATATTAACACATTAAAATAATATAAAAAACAAAAAAAATATTTCTAAACATTATTTAAGAATCCACTAACACCGCAACTAATTAAAAAAAATCAGTTTTTTATAATCAATGTTGATACAGGAAGCACCAATAAAAAACACTGAGCTAAAAGTTTTTTTTTTATTTCACATTAATTTAATTTTAGTGTTCGTAACCCACACGTGAATAAAATGTGTGAAAAAGAACACAAAAATAAAATATCTTTAAATTTAAATTATGTTTATCAATTTAAATGTTAAAATCGTTAAATTTTTATTTTTTTGGATTATTAAAATCATGTTAAAATTAAGGTTAAGAGTCATGTTGAAAATAAGACATGTTTAAATTGAGCATGCTAAATTATTTTTAGTATACTATGCCAACTGAGTTAATTTGAAGATCCATAAGTTATCCTAATAACTCAGTTTCTTAAGCTTTTTTTCTTCAAGTTTATTTTAGATAATGATTCATTATAATAATTTATAAGAGGGAAAGAGGCATGGAAATCTCACCATAATTTGTAATTTGTAGCCTGATTATGGGTTGTAGGGCTATAAAGTGAAGGGTGTTTTGGTTATTAGTGGACTGAATAATGTTAAGGGATTGGCCTTTTATTTGAATAAATATTTTATCATTAATTTTATAAATAATAAGCTTTTTCCCTTACTTTGAAATAACCTAAAAATATACAATAACATCATTAAAAAAAATCTAAAAGCCTAAGATGTTTCAAGGTGGCTTTCACTATTTTCTTTTTTGGTCCCTCAATTTTTTTATTTGATCCCTTAGCTTTACGTTGATTAAGATTGGTCTTGGTCATTTATTTCTTATGCTTGTATATTGGGTTCTTGAGGTGTTGAGAAAATAAAACTCAATTTTGATTTAAAAGAGTTAGAACTTTGAGGATAGAAATTTAAGTTTAAACAAATATCCATTTTTTTTTATATTATGGATTAGTTTGACCGCAAGGGGAATAATTCGTGATATTTTATTTTAATATAATCCTTTCATATTGTATTTATTTAGATATTAATTTAGTAATTTGTTTTGGTTATCTAAATATAAAACTCTTACAATGTTGAGAAAAACATTCAGACTTTTAGTTTGGAAAAATAAAATAAACTACGTTGATTAAAATAATATATATCTTGAAATGAAAAAAACATAAATTCCATAAGAATTTATAATTTTAATAGCAAGATTAATAAGTTTTCTATAATAATAATAATAAAAAAAATAGAAAGCATATCCTCAATTTAAAATAACACAATTATAAATGTAGAGTAACTAACATACAATTAACTTTTGATCGTCCATGAAAAATTGTCATTGCTTATCATTAGAAAGGAAATTGAAATAGCGTTAGAAGAGAGTTTGAGAAGCCGAATCCGGGCATTGCATTTCCCAGACAAGACCCTTAAAAAAAACAAAAACAGACAGATGTTCAATTCTTTCTAAGACCCTCAAAATCCAAAATTCGAGCTCACAAGGAAAAAAAATGTCAAAATCAAATCTCTTAATGATAACAACTCTTGGGTTGATTTTTACAATTGTGGAATCGATGAGGTTTGATCTGCAATCAGGACACACAAAATGCATATCAGAGGATATAAATAGCAGCGCAATTTCTGTAGGAAAGTACAATGCTGTCAATCCTAATGAGGGGTTTCCTCTCCCTGATACCCACAAGATTAATGTCAGGGTAATCTCTCAATTTCACTTTCTGAAACCCATTTACAAAAAAAGGGTTTTGTTAAATATATACGTATTTGCAAATTACATTTTTCATATCTGGGTTTGTATCTGTAATTGCATATCTGGGTTTGTGTCTATGTATTTTGATGAAAATAAATTTAAAAATCCAGACTTTTTGATATTAGAAAGGTATCTTATCGTGGAGAAATTGCCATTAGATTTGTTGGGGACATTATTGCAATGCTAATAAAGTAATAAATAATTGTTGTTTTTGAATTTTTATTGTGATTTTTGGCGTCTAATTTGGCGATGGTAATGGTGGGGGTGATGCAGGTGACATCGCCATACGGGAACAATTATCACCATGGGGATCAGGTGGATTCAGGTAATTTTGCATTTACTGCAGCCGAGGCTGGTGATTACACTACTTGCTTTACGGCCCTTGAACACAAACCAGAAACCACTGTAGCTATTGAATTTGAATGGAAAACTGGTGTTGCTGCTAAGGATTGGTCTAAGATTGCTAAGAAGGAAAAAGTTGAAGTAAGTGATTGTTTCGGCCTGTACCTTCTTTTTAATTTGACATTATATGATAATTTGTTTATAAAGTCCACTCCTGTATTTGCTACTGAAATTTTTTCTTTTGCTTTGCTGAATGAATATTGTTAAATTTTTTTTATTACATGCACTGCTGATTTTTATATTCCACAACTGTAATGGACAGTATAGACTGATCATGCTTTTGCGGGCATTATCTGCTATTTGAGCTGGGTTCGTAGTTAGACCTGGGTGAATTGAGCATGAGGAGGGCATTTTAAATTGAGATCATTAGGCAAGTGTTGGGATGGTAGAGGTATTATCAGTCATAGAAAGGGATGGGTATGGAAGGGGAGGATCAACAAGTTAGATATAAAGGCATTGAAAATGGGTTAAAAGGTTGGTATCTTATTTAATTGATACTTTAAGAATCCTTCAAGTACCATCTACTCACATTATCTTCCAACCATAACCGATAGGAATAAATAGTTTTGTCAGCTCTGGGTTATGTTCTGGAGCTATTATTTTACTTTTGAAGGGGTTCTTTGGACTTTCATGGCTATGTCGATAAGTGATCGAGTTTTTTGAGTCCAAAGAATTTGAGTGTCTAATTGTTGTTAGGATGATGAACCACTAATCAAAAGGTGGTGACATGAAATAGCAAGTACATGCAAAAAGGAAATATACTAAAAGCCACGGGTCTATTCTCTGATGCCCAGTTTTGCATTTAAATCACAAGGGGAATTTTAGTTCTGTTACAAATGCCCAGGATGTTGAATGTATGCTATTGCTAACAATGTACTTTGTGAAGAACTGGAATAGTTTTTGTATATAATATTCTAATATTCCAATGGCTGTCGGAACTCCATTCCTGAAATGTTGTTATTTCTCTCCATGTGTGTGTGGGGGCTCTGTGTATTCCTGTCAAATATGTTTGGTTGATGCATAATTTTCTCTTGTTGTAGGTTATGGAAATTGAGTTGAAGAAATTACTGGATACTGTCACATCTATTCATGAAGAGATGTTTCATCTTCGTGTGAGGTATGTATGCAAAAACTTTATTAAGCCAAGCTTCATATCGTGTCTGGATAGGTTGGTGAGTGGTATGAACGCATTTCAACACTCTTTCTAGTTTGCTATCACTGATATTGTTTTTCAATATGCTGCTGCTACATGGTCGATGCTGTCAGCTTTCCAATAAGATCTTTGGTTAAATTTATAACCCTCAGATACCAAAAACTTTTTATGTGCACTGTTTTCATTAAAACGAAGTCTTTGTGCATCAATATCTTAGAGTTTTCCTTAGCTTCTCGAGTTTGTATTAGCTTTTCTTCTTTCTTTTGCTATTTGTTTGACCGAGAAGCATTACTTTCGCTCAAAATTTTTTGTTTGCCTTATCCTTTTCTCTGTTGGTGATCCAGGGAGGAAGAAATGCAACAACTTAATCAATCAACAAACTCCAAAATGGCTGGCCTTAGTTTCCTCTCAATTGTGGTTTGCTTATCTGTGGCTGGTTTACAACTCTGGCATCTGAAGTCACATTTTGAGAGGAAGAAGCTGCTGTAGTTTTCCATTTTTTAAGCATCCCATTTTTATATCTCAAACTATTTATTTTCTGCAGTTGACTATTAACATTTTGCATCCTCAATCTTAAATTTCAAGGACTTGCATCCCTTACATATTTGTTGATTCCATGCAGTTCTTAGTGCTGAGGGATTTTGACAACAGAAAGTATAACCTCTTTCTCATTTTTGGCATGTATTTGAATATTAATTTATTGAAAACCATTTCTATTGTTGAATTGAAGGAGTTCCCTAGTTTATCTACTTGAGTTGCAGCATTTTCTTTAATGTTGGAAGAGGGAGGATTTGAATTTGGGATGTCCTCTGACTGATGGAGAATGAACAACAACAATGAGAACTTGTTTTTATTTATATAGGAGTTTTAATAATGTGATTATTCTGGATTTCATTGTTTAGGAATATCAGTATTTATTATTCAGTAGTTAAATAATAAATTTAAGGTAGTGGAAGAGCATTGTAGGAAGCTTGATGAACAAATGCAAAATATTCATCAAGAAGTCCATAGTTGATCATTAATAGAAGCTGCAAAAATCCATGATAGAAAGTAAGGGGTGCTGATTGAAATAAAGCAAGAAGATTGATCAAATTAACTTTGCAGGTAAATGCAATGGTAAATCAATCCCAATCATTTTCGAATAATCAGATGACATGAAGGAACTTTACAAAGGGATCTTGGCTAGTCATGCAACAAGAAAAGAAGTGGGAGTTACCCCAATCATGCTGAAATACAACTTGGAATTATAAGCAATAATGATGGAGAGACCTTGGGAAATCAAGATCACTAACTAACAAGATATAATCAATCATTTCTAACACTTGATCTACCAATCTTATGGTGAGATAATATTGGAGGTTGGATAAGGAAATGTAAGATTATGTGAAGAAGTATGAGGAACTAAAATCTCTAATGAATGCATTAGATTCTTCATCACCCAAGTCCTGTTATACCTCTAATTTTATTTGTAGGTTAAGATAAATATCAAGACCATGTTAAAGATCCTTAAACCAATAAAATTTATGTTAGCTTTTGAAAAAGTCAAATGACAAGAGGAATCCAATAGTATCATGGATAAAAAAAGCATATTCGATAGAAGAACTATTATCTTGTATAATATAGATTGAAAACTAGATAAACCATCATAAAAGACTTTTAATTATTCTAAAAAATAATTGCCTTGTGGTTCAAGATAAAACTCTCAAACTTTACATCAATAAAGGAGGAGGTTGGGGCAATATTTTAAATGAAAGGAAAAGTATGCACTTGGACATCAATGTAGCATGAAAGAAATACATATGATAAAAGGAGTGGAAGAGGATAAGGAATTCTTGGATGTGAAAGAAGGTAATAATAATTGAATTACAAATAAATTAGGAAGGTCAATGAGTATAAAGATTTAAGATCAAACCCTATACCAATTTTAGACAAGAAATTGATGAATAAGGACGATCAAACCGTGCTCATAAGGCTTATCTAATGGTCAAATCTATTCAAGAGGATGCTACCTACGAAATGTTAGTTTAGAATTTATACACGTTTAAAACTATAAGTATGTCTAAACAAAACTATTAAAAATATGTCTTCAAAATATAAATAATAATAGAATATTAACATGAATACTAAGGGTATATTTAAACTTGAAATTGATATAAAATTATATATATGTGCTTAAATTAAAAGATGAAGGCTACTAACTTGTTGAAGCACTTTAATGTCATGAATATTTTGTTGTTCTCCACGATGAATCCTTAATTTTCAAGGCTTTATTACTTCTTATTTTTGGAGCTAAGATGTTTGCAATATGCCTTTCTAAGATTCCAACACCATCATCTTCATTTAGATGAATTCTAAACAAGTTCATTGAATAAAAATTTATGTAACTCAAATATTTCTCAATAAGATGAGCTTAAAATCTAGATTTTGGAGGGAAACCAAAACATAAAAAGAAGAGTAAAAAACACTAAATATAAGGTGAGGAGGAGTGTAAAATTCTAGAAAAACCAGATTTTAAACTTTTCCTTCATCCCTTCCTTTTTTTTATAGTGAATTTTAAGATACAAAAGGTTGAACAATCAATGAGAATTAATTCATATCATTATTAACCTTTGATTAACTATAATAAGTCAATAAATAAATCAAGAGAAACCAAAAGATTCTCTAAATATGAAAACCAAAGGTTCTTTTAGATTAAGTTACCATTCACTTATAATTTGTTTAAATCATGTTAACTAAAATAATTTTTCAACAATCCCCCATATGAATAAAAATTGAAAACTCGGTTTGAAAATGACTAAATGGTTTTTTATGAAGCAAGCAACCATTGTAGAGCAAGTTATGAATTTATTAAAAAAGACAATAAAGGAAACTTGTTAGAGGAAATTGTGACTTTTGAAGATATAAAATTAGCATGATTTTGCAAATTAACAAGTTTAAGACTTTAAACAATAAATTTAGTACAGAAGATTTTGATGTGTCAAGAGGTTGAAGATTTTATCATGAAAGAGTTTAAAGATAATGTTGATCTTATTCATTTATTTTGTTATTCCTTCCAAATTCAATATTATTGTTAAGAATATATCTTCTTATCCATATTTCGGCCACCATTAATGAGTAATGAAAGGAATCAAGAGACAAAAAAAATTATTCTAGCTATGGAGTGCTTGCAACTTCATAGAGTTTTTGCTATTTCAAAACTTTTAGTTTTTTTCAACCAAGAGAGAATTAAGGATTTCATTAAAAATTGATTTTCATTAATTTAGGAGTTTTAATATTATGTGATAATTATAGGTTTTTTGTTATTTAAGCGTATTAGTATGTATTATTTAGTAGTTAAATAAGAATTTTAGTTTTTATATTTGATACCTTTATGATAGAAATGATAGAATATGTCTTATTATCATAAAAATATATTTAGAAATATGATTGAGATTGCTTTTTAAAATGATTTTTGTTTAAAATGCATTAATTGTTTTTTTTTAAAATTATCTTTAATATCAGCACATTAAAGTAATATGAAAATATGAAAAAAATATTAATTTAAAAAAAAATATATTTAATTTAAAAAAAAACATTTTTAAATGCAAAATCAAACGCAAAGATCCATATATAATTATATATAAAGCTTTACTCCCGCACAACCTTTCAAAACTCAGCTATTAGCAATCCACCTCTATGCACCCGCCAAACAACCGACAATGCAAGCCAATGCTCGCCCTGGTGTCCACTCTTATTTCCATGGCAGAGGCTTGCAACTCTATGTCCCACCTCAAGCAGATCCACGCCCGTTCCTTACTAACAGGCCTCCACGACCACTCCATTATCCTTGCCAAGATGCTCCGCTTTGCCGTGGTTTCACCTTCCGGTGATTTAGCTTACGCTCAGCGCCTGTTTGATGAATTGCCCCATCCAAATACTTTCTTCTATAACACCCTCATTCGTGGCTACGCTAAAAGCTCTATCCCGTCTTGTTCTTTGCATTTAGTTAATCAGATGAGGCAAAATGGTGTAGACCCAGATGAATTCACTTTCAATTTCTTGATAAAAGCGCGGTCAAGAGTGAGAGTGAATATAAATCGTAACCTCCCATTGGTCGTAGAGTGCAATGAGATACACGGGGCAGTGCTAAAGCTTGGATTTTCTTCGCATTTGTTTGTTCGAAATGCGTTGATACATTTGTATGCAGTGAGGGGGAATCCCGTGGTAGCCTGGAGAGTGTTTGATGAGACGGTGGGAGTGGACGTTGTCTCGTGGTCGGGTTTGGTTTTAGCTCATGTAAGGGCTGGAGAATTGGAGCGTGCAAGATGGGTTTTTGATCAGATGCCTGAGAGGGACGTGGTTTCTTGGACAACTATGGTTTCTGCGTATTCGCAAGCTAAGTATTCGAGGGAGGCATTAGAGCTGTATATGAATATGCTAGATGATGGAGTGAGACCAGATGAGGTCACTCTTGTTAGTGTGATTTCAGCATGCACTAATTTGGGTGATTTGGAAATGGGGTTTAGTGTGCATTCTTATATTGATGAGAAAGGGTTTGGATGGATGGTTTCACTTTGTAATGCATTGATCGATATGTATGCAAAATGTGGATGTATGGATAGAGCGTGGCAGGTGTTCAGTAGCATGAGCAGGAAGAGTCTTGTTACATGGAATTCAATGATTTCTGCATGTGCTAACAATAGGAACCCTGAAGATGCATTTGGATTATTTAGTAGCATGTTTAATTATGGGATTGCGCCTGACGGGGTAACTTTTTTAGCTATTTTAACTGCATACGCACATGTGGGGTTGGTTGATGAAGGGTACAGGCTTTTTGAGAGTATGCAGAGAGACCATGGAATTGAGGCAAGGATTGAACATTACTGTTGCATGGTAAATATATTAGGTCAAGCAGGGTGGTTAGAGGAGGCATTTGAATTAATTACCAACATGCCAATACCAAGCAATGACGTTGTTTGGGAAGTTTTGCTTGCAGCCTGTAGAAAATATGGCGATGTGTATATGGGGGAGAGGGTTGTGAAGAAGCTATTAGAGTTGAACCCAGATGGAGGGTACTCTACTGTCCTTGATGATATTTATGCTGTTGCAGGTCAAACAGGTTAAGTGAATCGGATGCAGCAAGCGATGATGGTAGTTGAAACAAGAAAAAATCCAGGATGTATTTGGGCGGGGATGCACTTCACATCCTGCAAGGAATGTAAAGATACAGGAGATCAATAAATCATGCCTAAGTTCAGCTCCAGTCCTCTAGCAATCTCAACAATTTTTACTGTGTTCTTGGTAGGTGTGGAGCGAGGTTTCTAATATGCTGACATCTTTAGAAACTGTACTGTTGATTTTGGAAATAGATCATATGAGGGCTATTCTGAGAATGAAACATAATGGATGAGTTCTGAAAACACTATTGAAGCTACTATATCAAAGACACTTGTATCATCCCCACGTACATGATTTTTTTCCCTCAGGAAAATAGCTTTAGAATCCAGATGACAAAGACAAAGTACACCGCCATCATTGAAAATATATTTACTGGGCAAAGGTTAGGAGTGAGGCAATTGATTCGAGTGTGGGAGACTAGCTAAGTTAACTTGAGGCATCCACAGCCAATCAGATGTTGTCCCGTGGATGCCCGTGGTCAAATGTAAGCGGATCAAATGATTTGTGGCTCTGTGATGGTGGTTTTGCCAAAAGCACTGGCGGCGGGCGGTTAGCAGAAACCATCACGGAGAGGTTCTATTTGGACTCCAAGCAAGAGGCTAAGGTGTTTGAAGCATTGGAAATTGGAGAAGATGATGTGGTGTCTGGAACTGAACCTGGCTTTCCTAATGTGATCATTATTGAAGGTGATGCAAAAGTCAATGATACCACTATTTACAACTCATTGAAAGCGGTACACAGGATATTACAAGATGTTGTATAGCCTGTACTAGAATTGATTTCTGCATATGCTACGATGCAAGTCTTGCTTTTTATTCTTTTTTTTTATATATAAAAAAATAATGTTTAGATTCTTTAATTATATTTTAAAAAAGAAAAAAACTCAATGATTCACTTATAGACCAAGATAACTGGGGAAAAAACAATATTAAAGAATGTTAGTAATATTTCACTAGCAGGGTTCTCGTTCGGATTCTAGCTTGCTATTGAAAAATGATTTTGTCACTCTCTCCTATCCCTGCTAGAAAGAGAAAGAGAGCACTACTTTTCATGGTTGATTGTGACTCTTTATCTGCATGGCAGAATATGAGGAGGTCGTCTGCAAAACACATATGAATGATTTTGTTTTTGATGCATCTCTGGTGATGCGTACGTGAATGTTGGTTGATGAGGTTATCTCTATAGGATGCCCCGTAAGCCTTCCATGGAAAGTATAAACAAATAGCTGGTGATTCTGCAAAGATTTTAATTTTGCTTTTAGAGTCATTCTCGGTCAAGAATTCTCCTCTTTGACTCTGAAGCTACAAACTCTTTTTTTTTTTGGTCTCAAATGCTTAAACTTGATCTTGAGAAGTGCTTTAGTTAAGATGTGTGCATGTTGTTCCTCTATTTTGTAGTGAAATAGCTTCACTTATCATTTTTTTTGGGACTTCTCTTAGAAAGAAGAATAATAATCTTGAATTTTTTTTATTCTGCCATGAAATACTGGATTGTTTGAGATTGATATTGAAGTTTGGTTGTCCACAAATAGGGGTGTAATTTCATGTTGCTTTAGATTCAAATCTATCAATAATTTCCTAATCCAAACTGCCGTATTCAACTTTTGTTGTAGATTGCGCAACAATTTCTTGTTTTTTTTAGCATCGTGAAAAAATCACCTGAACCAAAGCTAAAGCAATAACCAGAGGTGCTTCTCATATCATCACTATTTTCTGCCCAATCATTATCAATATATCCATCAAGATTGAACTTTCCAACTTGACTGAGTTTGATCTCATATTCAGTTATGCCTTTTATATATATGATGATTCTCTTTGTTGATTTAAAATGAATCTCACTTGCACAATGCATATATCTTGATAATAAGCTTTTTAAATAGTTTTTCATCCACTTTTCTAGCTCCATCTTCCTTGCAAAATTTCTCCTAATGATTCATTGGTGTTGTAGTTAACTTGCATTGTTCCATGTTAAACTTCTTAAGAATAACCTTTACATATTTATGCTGACACAAAAATATTTTTTTTTGTTGAAATATTTACATGCCAAGATAGAATCTCATCCTTCCAAGGTCTATCATTTCAAGAATATATTTTCTCTTATTTGAATCTCTTAATTTGCTCTTCACAACTTCTTGTTATTAGTAAATCGTCAACATATAGAGAAACAACAAGTAACTATCCTTCAGCTCCTTTAATGTAAGAAGTAGATTCATTTATATATCTTATAAAGCCGAAGTTCTGCAAGTAAGCATCAACTTTACTATACCAAGTTCTTGGAGTCTATTTTAAGCCATATAAGGCATTTTTTAATTGATATACCTAATTCTCCTGTCCTGCAACTAGAAACCTTCAGGCTGTTCAACAAAGATTTTCTCCTCTAAATATTCATTCAAAAAGGTTTTGACATTCATTTGATGTAAAGTCTAACCTTTTGTGCAACAAGCGACAATAACATCCTTATTATATCCATCCTTGCAACTAGAGTGAATGTTACAAAAAATCCACTGAAAAACCTACAGGTTATTCAATAAAGATTTCTTTTTTCAAATATCCATTCAAAAAAGTTGATTTGACATCCATTTGATGTAAAGTCTAAGCTTTTATGCAGCAAACGCTAAATAACATCCTCATTGTATCCATCTTTGCAACTAAAGTGAATGTTTCAAAAAAATTCACCTCAACCATCTAAGCAAATCCTTTGACAACCAGTCTGACCTTATACCTATTCACAAAACCATCAAAATTCAATTTGGTTTTGAAAATCCATTTGACTCCTATGTCTTTTTTGTGTTGAGGTTTACCCACCAATTCCCATGGAAGCTGCATCAACTCTGCTTCCTTGATGCATTGGTTGAAATCATTTTGGTGATTTTGCTAGACCCTACTTTGTCTATTTTTGTCACTTGGGTGCATTGTTGCATTGTAATCTCCCAGTATCAACCAAGAAGCATTTGAAAAGGTTATGCAATATTGGTTGAGGTAATTCCATAAGGCCACTCTTTTGGTTGGGGTGTGGTGGTGGTGCTCTCACGGGGTGTCACCTCACATGTAATCCATTGTTGAAAGGAATGATGCTATTTAGCTGAACCTTTATAGTGTTCCAGCTAATTAAGATATGAAATGTGAGGGAATTATCCCCATTGGAGATGTAATTCCATTAATGAAGACCGAGTCATATTTGGATTGTGCAACCATATTTGCGGACTGTTATCTTAACTTCTAAAATTGTGATGATATCAAAGCTGAGTCATATTTGGATTGTGCAACCATGTTTATGGATTGTTATCTTAACTTCTAAAATTGTGATTATATCAAAGCTATTGTTGGAGGTCCAATCATGGACCATTTTTTTTGTTTCTTGTGATTGTTTTAGCCTCGGATGTACCAACTCCCAATGTTGCACTTGTATTTCTGATGATTGGGTAGTGCATGGCCTAAAGGCAGTTAGCCACCTTCCTGCTCTTTCCACGGTCCTTTTGAGCACTATTTTAGGGGTAGGGGAGGGGGATTTTGCTTTATGGTCATAGGGCAATGTTGGGGCTACTGTCGAGAAGTTACATTGGCCTTGTGTGTTTCTTGGCTTTAGCTAAATATTGTTGCTATTTTGTTTTCCATACACATTAGAGTAGGGAGCTTGGGTTGGCAGCGGTAGGTTCAGTTGAAGAATTCTCATTTGCCAAGAGGAGTGTGCCAAAGACAGGGTCATTCGTAGGGGGTTGGGAGGGGGTGTGATCTTGGTTTGCTATTTTAGGTGGGCTAAAAGGGTAGGTGGTACTAGGGGGGTGCTCTATATTAAGATTGGTGGTTTCTTTTTCTGGCAGTGCTGTGGTGTTTGCAAGAGGAGGAGGAGATGGGGTATTGGGGGTAGTTTGTGGTAGGGGTTTTTTCTATATTAAAACCTTGTATCCCTTACATCGTGCAGGTTTTCACTCATGTTAACTTTGGTCATTCCGACTAAAATATCTTAATCTACATGAGTCTATTTGATGCAAACTTAATTTTTTGGATTCTTGACTTCAAAACCTATCATCCTATAAATATTAAGCATAAAAAGAGCACATATGATAGAGATATGATTTTTCTAAAATGACATGTTAATTCTTTCAATAGATAGGTTTTATGAAGAAACAAGACCAAATTATATCTTAAAGCATCCGAACTGACATCCAAGTTTTTATTTCTACAATTTAGTTCCTCAAAGTCAAAGCTTAGAGATTTCATACAAGGTTATTTTTTTTCTTAGGAAAATAGTTTTTGAAGTATTTAATTGTAAAACTGTTTACTTAAGAGAAGATAATTCTGTAAAATAAGAATTAAGGTTTTCTAGGCTATAAAAAAAAAGAGAGGAAAAAAAATTGAGAGAGCGATACTAAAATTGAAAAAATCACAAATTCTCTTTCCCAAAAATCCTGAATTCAAGCAATCTTTCATCTTTTGTAGTAGTTTTTTTAAAGGATATGGAAGACTAAACTATTTTTCATGGTTGCAAGGAAAACTTCAAATTTTAAGAATTATGAGATTTATTCTTCCATTTATTTTCAGTTTATATGATAAATGAATATGTTTGTTTTCCTATGCATATTTCTTATGATTGTTTATCTTAATTGTTATAGCAGTCTCTAAGTCGTTATTATAAATAATCTATTGCAAAATTTACTATCAAAATCGGAGTTGTGATATATAAACTTGTGAAACAATTAAGCTTAATAATTGTGGTGAATCTATATTATTTAATCTTAGGGAGAATTTTTGAACAAATCAACATGAATTACGAACAATTCTATTGTCTAAATTAATCAATTTATCTAGTTATTAAGTATGTCATTAAACTGAATCATTAGTTCTGATACTATGATTATTTATTGATCAGGATTAGTTATATGAGTAATCTATTAGCTAACCAACATTAAAAAAAAACAAAAATTCAAAATATTAATTGAAATTTCATTTTAAGAATTGGTTTTAATTTCCATTCGAACTTGCGACCAAAGTTAGCTTTCTAAAGTAATTAAAGAAAGACAAACCTTATGGTCTAGGTTACAAACTTTACTCGTACATTTTTTATAGCCATTAAGCCCACATCTTTGATCTCCTATTGAAGCCCACATCTTTCTTTTCCTCCTTAAACATAGGTACTCGGTAGTTAAGTCATGAAAGTCATCACAGAAAATAATTCCATTTATATAATGAAGCTCAGTCATAACCTCATCAACATTACACCCTTTCATGTCCTAATAATTGTTCCCAACGTGAGAGTAACTAAGCTCCAATTCCATAAGGGTTTTTTTTTTTCCCCACCACGCAACTCTAAATGTTCTCTTTCTTTTCTCTTGGCACTACTATTTGTTGTACTGTTGTTTCCCATATTAACAGCAGCAGCCATATGACAAACATCATCATCTCTAGTAATAGGAATAGCATCCTCTTCGGAATCACCACTTCCTTCCTCTACATTCACATACTCATCAGCATTACCATTCCTAAACCCATCATCCATACAATCATCATCAAACAACCTTCCTGTAAAAGGTGTCTACGCATAATCTCCAGTAGATACTAGACTATATTGCTAAACATTCTAGTAAATTTATCAAACAAAGCTAGTTCAATGGAGAAAGATTAAAATAATACTAGAGAAAGATTAAAATCACACCACATAATTTTTATTATTATAAGCTTGTTTGAGAACACACCAAACTTATAAGTTTGGAATGCTATTAAGAAGTACAGCAGATTGCACCCATATAAAATGGCACCTGCAAAGAACACTCAACAAAAGTTCAATCAGAAGGAAACATGGTATTAGCCTTTATTTAGTAGTAGCAGCTAACAGTGCCATGACTCCCATTTTACAGTCCATTGATCACTCATCATCAGAGTTCTTGCGGCGGTAGTGATGCTTCTTCTCTCCATCATCATCAGAGTTCTTGCGGCGGTAGTGATGCTTCTTCTCTCCATCATCATCATCAGAATTGTCATCTCCCTGCCAATTGGATGTATGATTAAGATAATGACAGATTTTAGTACAAGAAAAGAATGGTAAATTTCTTCTATGCACGATTTTGTTGATAGAAGCTGTAGTTTTGCAGAGAGATGGGCACTCAAATTGTGTAATTTTCTCAAGGTAAGTACCTAATACCCTCAAAGAAGAACAGCACATAGTAATTTTGCTGTTGAGACTTAAAAAGTAAGATCATCAATGCATTACGTAATCTTGTAAGCAATCAAAGTTGTAGCTATGTTCAGTGCTCTGCTACTTCTTGTTTAAAAAGGTGATTCTGTAAACATAGAGCTGAGCAGAAAACGTTTGAGCTCAGTAAAAAGATGATTGGATCAAAAATCGGTTAAAAAGATGATGTAAACAGGTGTCTGGAAAGTATAGTTTAGCAGTAACAAACAAACAAATAAAAAGGAAACTACCCATAGTTCATAAATCTTCTCAATTGAGCCATAGGATGTGAATGATTGAGCACCTCCTTAATTTTTTCTGATGAATTATAAACAAAATAAAGTTCTACTGCACCTACTTATAACTGGAACATACAGTCGATCTGTAACTAACAAAAATAGAAGAGAAAATACCATGAATCTCGTTTGTGCATTTGTAGGGATGTGCATATAATACTAAATTTTCCTGACGAAAAACTAAGAAAAATACCATTTGCAGTTGTTATATTACTTTAATTGGTCATCAAATGTTTTTCACATCAGCCTACTTATGGGACTCAAGTCAAGTGCATTGGTCTTCCTCTTCATTTCTTTCTGTAATTTTTTTCAGAACCAAATCAAATCTATACCAAGTGATCTTGCAATTATAAGAGGGTTGCTTCAGACACAGAAAGCATCATATGTCTGTACTCTCAAAATGCAAATGCAAGAAACATGTCCTAGATTAGACATTTTGAACATCATTTTGGATCACTTAGATCTCCAGAGAGCGAGAAAAGAAAAGAAAAAGGCACAGGCATAAAAAATGTAAGTACGAAATTTTGAGAAAAAAAGCTTACATATTTCTTGCGTCCATAGCCCTCTTCATCACCATCACGATGCTTATTACGATCCTCGTTGTCGTCATCACTGCGGCGACTTCCATAAGAAGACCTCTCTCCATAGCTAGCCCTCTTAGGGGAATCATCTCCATAACTTGGCTTCTCATGTTGGCTTCTTCCTCCATACCCTTCTCCCTCTTCCCCATAACTCTGCTTCCTACCATACCCAGACACATACTCCGATCCCACCTTCATATTCGGACCCTGGCCTCCTCCCATGCCCGGATCCGTACTCCGTCTCAGTCCTGCCTTCATGCTCGCTGGGCTTCTCGAACCCAGACCCGTATTCAGATTCGGGATTCCTCCCATAACCCGATTTGTACTCACTTGGCTTCTCATATCCAGAACCATATTCAGGTTCGGGATTCCTCCCATAACCCGATTTGTACTCACTTGGCTTCTCATATCCAGAACCATATTCAGGTTCGGGATTCCTCCCATAACCCGATTTGTACTCACTTGGCTTCTCATATCCAGAACCATATTCAGGTTCGGGATTCCTCCCATAACCCGATTTGTACTCACTTGGTTTCTCATATCCAGAACCATATTCAGGTTCGGGATTCCTCCCATAACCCGATTTGTACTCACTTGGCTTATCATATCCAGAACCATATTCAGGTTCGGGATTCCTCCCATAACCAGATCCATATTCCTCACTCTGAGGTCTCTCATAACCAGACCCGTAATCCGATTCTTGTTTGCGCCCATAATCAGACTCATGCTTGCTCGGCTTCTCATAGCCAGATCCATCTTCGTACTCGGGTCTCCTCCCATACCCGGAATCATCGCTAGACTTCTCATAGCCACCAGATCCATATTCCTCACTTTGAGGCTTGCCATACCCAGCAGACCCATGGCTAGAGCCATACTCCTCACGAGCCGGCTTCTCATACCCAGCAGACCCATGGCTAGAGCCATACTGCTCACGAGCTGGCTTCTCATACCCAGCAGACCCATACGCCGATCCGGGCTGGAATTCATTATCCGGCTGAGGCCCACCATAAGTGGATCCAGGTCGAGGCTTGGGACGGGAGTAGCTGCTGTACTCAGTTTCAAGAGCTTCATCAGCGTAAGCAGATGGCTCAGAATGCGAGGAGTAATTGGGACGATCGTAGTCGATCTCATCGGACTGTGAGGAAGATTTGATTGGATGGCAGGTATCATCGGACGGTGGGATTGGCTGACCATAAGTTAAAACAATGTCGTAACCGCCACCGTATGGGGTGGGATCGTACTCATCGTAATCGTCGACTCGGTCAGCCTCTGCCCGGGAGTAGTACGACATTTTTTTTTCTTCTCTGGTTTTGTGATCGTTTTCTGAAAGAGGGAGAAACGGGGAAGGTGAGGAAGCCAAGGGGTGGAACAATATCGTTGATATAAGGTTTTCTTTTTCACGAAACGATGTCGTTTACTGTGGGAATGCTTGCCAAGTTGTCATTGAATGTGGTGTGGGCCCATTATAAATATACTGGTTCTTATTAGCTTCTGGAAACTTAACCTCCGCTCTGCCGACGTCAAATTTTATTTTCCATTGAAAATTTGTATATACAAATATTTTCAATTATTTTTTTATTAGAAGAAATTTTAAGTTTAAATTTACAAGTTTACGTGTAAATATATTTAGATAAATTTGAGAATAATATGTGTTAATGAATAAAAAAATATAATTGATAATTTAAAAAAATTGTGAAATAATGTATTTTATAATATTTAATCTACTGAAATATGATATTCACTTGAATTTTTTTTTGTAAATTCGCTAATTATAATTTTTTGTTGGTTTAAGAAATACAAATGTTGATATATTTATGTATATATATGTATATATATAAAAGAAGATATAAGATACTTCAATATATAGTGTTTTTATTGTGTATCATCTCATAAAATCCTTTTTTTTTCCTTTCTAAATCCATGTTTTCTTTCCTTAATTCAATAATAAATTTAAAATTCAATAAAAAAAATGAGTTTCCTAATTATTATTTTTATAAATTTATCATAATCTTTTAATCTTCATCACAAGTGATCATGGATATCGGTGCTATAATTAACAGGTATTTTATACCCATTCAATTAATTCGACAATAATAGATTATTCAGCTATTTTAATCACCAGTTACTTTTAAACAGCATTAGCGTTTAACATTAATCTCAATTAATCTAAATTATAAAACAGACAGAAACATTGAAGCGAAGAAGATTCCAATATTCCATAGTTAACAAACAAACAAACACTAAGAAAATAAAAAATAACACCCTATAAAGCAAACAAACGTATGAAAGACTAGTTTGCCACTATTGGTTTTTAATTACTCATTATGGATTTCTACTCTTCACTGTGTTTTAAAAAAAAAATGTTTTTTTTTTAATTTTCAATTAAAAAAAATAATATTTTTTATTATTCTAATATATTAATATTATTGATTAACAAAGAAGCTAAAACAATTTTTTTTTTAATTTTCAATTAAAAAAAAATAATATTTTTTATTATTCTAATATATTAATATTATTGGTTAACAAAGAAGCTAAAACAAAATGTTTCATTCCTGTTCACTATGACTCATTGTCACTATGGACTCGTAATTTGCTCCGGTGCATCGCGCGCGCACATCTATCTTTATTTTTTGCCCATGAATGAACAATGTTTTAACGAATCTACCCCCAAAAAATGACAAACAACATCACCTGGACTGAGGGGCTTCGCGGTCATTGCGCATGATGGTCTGGACCGGTCTGGTCCGATTTGTCGCACTTTTCATTTTTTTTATTATTTTCCGAAATTTGGCTAAATACGGATTTATCCCCTAATAAGATAAAAATTGATGACTTGGCATAGGGGCATACCGGTAATTAGCCTTTTATTATTATTATTATTATTGGTTTAAGATTGGCGTGTGCGGAGCACGCGACCAACGGTATTCCGCCTCACGCCCTGTTCAGGTGGCGTGTAAGGGCTGATACAATAATCGGAGATGAGCCATCGATGTCGCAATCGGTACGCCTCCGCA
The DNA here is from genome assembly GCA_029228465.1 of Salix viminalis. Taxonomy (NCBI): domain Eukaryota; kingdom Viridiplantae; phylum Streptophyta; class Magnoliopsida; order Malpighiales; family Salicaceae; genus Salix; species Salix viminalis. Next base: position 8,043,861 of record CM055442.1, read on the forward strand.
TGATCTTCCTCCCGGTGTTGCGCGTTCCCCATATTATGGCGGTAAATGCGGAGGTGGCCAATGAAACCCGCTGGACCCCTTTCTCTCTCTCCTGCATGTACAAAGTGCAGAAGAGGCCCCTGCGTTTTGGTCTTTTTCACTTTGGTCCCTCAACATTCAAATTTGTTTTTGGATCATGATTTATGTTATATAAGTTTTGATTTAGTTCGATTGGGTCCTTCGATTGAAATTAATTAAATGTGAATGTTTCACTTTCACTTCGGTCCTCCATCTTTTAATTTCCGGATTAGATTTAAATAAGTTAATAAATTCGGTCCATAAGTTTCGATTGTTTCAATTTTATCCTTTAATTAAAATTGATAATAGATTTTATTTTCATTTCGGCCCTTATACTTTTAATTGTTGATTTAAATCCATGTACATTTGATTTTCATGTCAGCCCTTATATTTTTTATTTTTAATTTTAATCCTTTTCTTTGTAATGGAATAATCCCTACTTTTTGTCCCATGTATATATAAATGTGCTCTTATCTTTGATTTTTTTAATTTTTGTTATTTTCTTATTTGTTGAGGTGATATTTTTCTTTTAAATTAGCTCTTAAATTTTATGTTGATCATTTGAGAATTGATATTTCTTTTTTTTTTCTCCCTATGTTCTTTATTTTAGTTTTTTATTGTTTTTTTTTCTGTTTTGAGGCCAGGTTAAATTTTTTTACCTCATATATTTTTTTTTCTTTTCTGAAAGTTTTAAAGATTCTTTTAGCCTTTTATTTATTTTTGTTTTTTTTCATCATTAACACAGTAGTAATAATAATCATTTTAATTATTTTTCTTACTTACTCTTTGTTTAATATTTTTGATTTTTCTCTGATGATATTTTGATAGATTTTATTGTTTTGACAATAATAGCAATGATAATTTTAGATGTTAAGACTTCGATTTTGTTGTTATTATAATATGTTGTGATGATCTATTTTATTATATTAAATCTTGCATATATAAATATTATATTTTAATTTTGAACCAACGAATCCTGTTAATTTTTTTAATCCCAACAACTATAAAAATTGTTTGCTCAACTCCAAAACGTAATGTGATCATTTTTTTTTAATTTTCAAGTCAAATGATTTTTTTTTCCGTTAATAATTTTTATTTGATTTTTTTATTTATTTGATTATTTTATTTTCTCTTTCTATTATTTTTTTATTGAATGGTTTTTTTTTCAATCAAATGAATTTTTTTAACTTATAATTTTTATTTTATTTTTTTGATTACTCTTTTGTTAAAGTTATTTAGATTTTTTTCAATCTTTCATTTTTTTCATTTTTAACACAATAATAATAATAATAAGAAGAAGAAGAAGAAGAAGAAGAATTTTAATTATTGTTCTTGCTTTTTTTTAATTGTTTTTCAGCTTTTTTCCTCGAGATAATTTGATAATTTTTATTATTTTGACAGTAATAACAATGATAGTTTTAGATGTTAAGACTTTGATGTTGCTATTTTTATAATAGGGTGTGGTGATCTGTTCTATTATATTTTAATTTTGGATTGGCAAATCTTATTCATTTCTTTAATCCAAACAATTATAAAAATTATTTACTTAACCCGTAGCATAATGCGGTATATTTTTTAAATTTTCAAGTTAAATGATTTTCTTAAAAAATTGCTTTCCCCTTGTATTTTTTTTAAAACTGACTTCCTTTTTTTTCTTTTAATAAACGGAGACTTTTTTTTCATATTTTTTAATTTTTTTTTATAACCGAGATGTCTATCTTAGCTTTTTTTTTACCAGGTTTTTTTTTGTGTTTCTTAACCAGGGTATCCGTGGCAATAAATTTGTGATAAATCATTTCTTCTTCTTAGAAAATTTTCTAATAATTTTTATCGAAAAATATTTTAATAATAACAACATTCAATTATTTTTTATTGAAAAAAAAACAGTTTTAAATAGATTTTATCAATTATAATTTTATTAATTAAATATTAAAATAATAAAATATAAAATATATTAAATCAAATAATTTTTCTATATAGATAAAAAAACCGGGGTAAAACCATTCGTATTTTTTTCTAAAAAACAACGTTAAACAAAATCACAAACATCTATTTGTCCCAGCAAATCGATCTCATTGTCTTTTCACATCTCATTGTCTTTCCAGGCAACCTGTGTGCGTGTCAGGACCAAGAATCTCTTAACTCTTGCGGGCCTGAGACCTGAAGTTGATAGCTTGACTTAGAGCAACACTTCTACCAAAATCGATCATCACCATCTGCAAGGATTTTACATGTTTTCTAACTTGCTCATCTGGGTTTTTGACACGTGTTTTTTCGGAGGTTTTTGACGTTGCGTCTTTGTACTGCAGGCTTCGAGGGTCATTGCGACTGGGACCTTTAGGAGTGGGACTGTGATTGTGGAAGGTGAGGATTTTATTACTGAGACTATCACTTTTGAGAAATCTTCTCTTGAGGTAATGTACTAATCTTTATGCTTAATGAAGGCTCTCCCTTTTCTTCTGTTGTCAATTTTGTGGCGGCTTCTTGTGTCGGAATAAGATTTTTGGATTTTTATTTAGTTTGAGGTTTTGGGAACTTTTGTTTATGTACCAGTGCATTCATTGGTGTGATGAGTAATTGCGTTTTTTTGTTAATTGTTCATTTGGTTTGTTGAAAAAAATGATTTTTTTTCTATGCATACTTTGAAATTAAGTTTCTGTTCTGTGAACGTTGGAGGTGGATACAGTACTTGATAATTGCTTTCTTTTAGCCAGTGGTTGTGTCAAAATGTATGATTCGAGGTGTTATCTACATTGTTCTAAGCGAACCATTTTGAGTTGTTTAATAAATGTTTTGAAGTTGTCATATAATTGATCTGTGTTTTTTTATCTACTTTTATCCTAGGTTCAGGTCAAGCTGTGACAATTAGAGTGACATCACATCGGTATGAATTCTATAACTGCCTGTTCCTTGGGTGACAGGTATATTAACTGTCTCATTTGGCTGGTTTCATGGATCATTTACTTGGTCGTTTATGTTTATTGATGAATTATTTAAGAATTCCATTTACTTTTCAAACATGTTAATTTAATGGATGCTAAATACAGTGACATTGAGTAATTCCCTCTCCTGGTGAACTGCATTTTCACGTGACAACTGAATGGCATGGAATGCCAATTATTAGACTGCATCATTATTCAAACTTACTTGTGCATCAATTTACTAATCATTGATAAATTGCAGGCCTGATATTCTACCTTTGTAATTGGACAAACATCATGAATTGGTTTGAAACAATCAAGAACAAGCTTGTTCCTATAAGTGGGAAGTAGGTAATCATTTGAAAATAAATGAGTTAGTTGTTTGGTTATTTCTCTAGGACTCTGGTGCCTAAGGCCAACATCGTCTAAGTCAATAACGAGCCAGCGCGCACATTTTGGTATCCTGAAAATGTATTATTGAAGTTCTAAACTTTATGAGGAGGTATCATATGGACACAAACCCAAAATCACATGCTTGTGTATTTCCTTATTTTGGGATACTCTTTATTTGCATTATGGGAAGTAGTATTTGAAAGCTTGCTACAACGAAGGCCGCATGGACTTTATTTTTGGGAATAGCATTGCTCTATTGGAACATTGTCATATCCAATGTAAATCAGCTGGTCTTTTAATTGCTCAAAGCATGAAATCTTCCCAGCAGTCAACTGGTTATGTCTTTCCAAGGTGGGTTTTTATTGGCTTTCACCTTTCTTTTCTATTTTTCCTGCTCCCATAAGTCCCTTAGTCATGGATTTTGCAATATTAGTATCTTTCTTCTGGAGAAGTTGGGAAGCATTGTACTGACTCAGTAAAATCCATAAAGCTATCTGATAGTTTGATCAATGTCAGCCAACATGAATTCTTATGCGAGGAAAATGTCCTGGCATTCTAAACTCTATCGACCACATAAACTCTGTATATGTCCTTAAAGTTTTACATATCTGCTCCCTAGCCGGAACAGTGTAGTTTTGGTGCACTATTGGCATCTAAGCTACAGTATTTATTTCTATAGTTATTAAGATTTCTATTGTTCGATGATAGAAATGGGAAATGCATATCTTATACCGAGCTGAATCATGACCCTAGACTCTTAGAGCGGACTCCAAAAGGATTTGTTGGAAATTAAATTGTTAATTCCGAATTTTACACAACCTCTTGAGGATATTTTTAATATCCTTCTTACAACATTTTGAAGTGTTCAGATTTGACTTTAAAATCTCCTCATTTTGACATCTGTTAGAATATCCAGGTACCTAAAGTTGAGAATTGTCAGATTTCCGATGTAGGCTTATTGTTTCAGAGAGAAAATTACATGTCATTCTTCTCTACTACTTCATCCAACTACGACTTGTCAATTCCTTTGTAACTTTGGTTGGATGTAATGAAATGTAGTAGGTTAAGGAATCCGTGCTAATTTTTCTTCCATTGCATTGCATTGCCTTTTTTTTCCTATCAAACATTTATTTATTGTTCTTCATTTATGTTTCAACTTGATTATATAGCTTGTGATAGATTACATCATGTAGAGTAGAAGTTATCTAGTAGTTTTATGCAGTTCGCATTAATGGTTTTGGTATGTTCCTAGAGTTATGCTGAGCAGTTGGGCCCAATTAAATCTACAGTTATGTAACATTAACTACTTCTATCTGGTGTTTCTATGAGTCCAAGCTTTTGACATGTCTGTTTATTAAGGAGGTTTTCCCTTGTTTTTGACAACACACACTGGTATTTCTATCTTTATATCTGACTTGTAGTCATAGACTATGTGATTTATTGCTGAAGTGCAATTCTACAGTTATTTAACCTGTTATTCTCTGGTTTTAGATGAGATATGAAATGCAAAATCAGAGAACTCTGCTTTTTCATCTCTTTCTTTGATCACTCGAATATTTGATTTTCTGCCTATGATCTTTGTGTCTCAGAGATCTGGTTTTAATAGCTCTCTTGAGTTGTCATTTTATATGAAATAATTGTCCTTGTAACTTTTGCCAACTGAACTTGCTGGTATAATATGCTTATAGCAATACCATCATCCTTGATACATTGTTCTTGCAGGGTTCTCTGGCTAGGAGATACTATCTTGGTTCTCTTGACATTCTTTCTTGCGGTGGTTTGCTCTGCTGTAATTAATTATTGCATCCATGCAGGTATATGATTACTGGCAATGGAGGGACTTCATAAACGTACCTTGGACGTCCATGGGGACTCTTTCGAAGAATCATTGTATCAGACATTTAGGATGGAATAACTGGGGCAAAGCGGAGAAAGAATGAGAGCAGTGCAACTTCTTTTATGGGTACATGTATTTTGGTTAAAATCATCATGCATTCTGACTTTGGCAAACTGCTATAAATATGAAATTTGATAAATAACGTTAAATAAAATTTCCCCCGAATGAACCATATGAATGTGTTAAGCAAGCCTAGGACTGTGGTGCTTTGCCTGATACTCGAACTCTTAACAACTTCTTTTCTTGATGGAAGAACTGCCATCTCGTAGTAATTAATCTTATTCCCCCACTAGATATCTGTCCCACAAATAATAAAAAGAAAGAAAAATAAAGTCCCTCGTTGAGGTTCATACCTAATTTCAGTTCTCTTTTCCATCGTATGGTGGAGCACATGTTTTTGCATTAGTTAAGTAACAGGGTGCTTTGGGTAGTTGCCCGTCAAAATGAGTGAAAAGGCCAAGAACACTGATGAACGAAGAAGCAGATCAAATTTCTGATGCATTTTTTTTCACCGTCCAAGATCCAGAAAGGTGCCTTGGCTATCCCAACGAAGGGCCTTAAGGATACCATATTCTGCGTAGGAAACTATAAGCTTCAGTAAAAAGCATGAACAAACAGTGGAGAATGAAGCAAGCTCCCGGCAGATAATGAAAGAATGGAAGCATGTATAGTCTTTTTTGCCCCAAGTGCAATACTTTTCTGCAGAAGAACTGTAAAAAAATGGTTAAAATATTCGCGTTCTTCTGTAATGTAATACAAGTTTGGCCTGTATGATTTGATAATAGTGCCTTGTTTCTTCCATATTGATGCATCGGGTATCTTATTGATTGAACAAATTATGAGTTATTCTTTGTGGACTTTGGAGAGGCAAGAATTACAACTGTGTTGCAGATAGTCAAAAAGAACATTATTTTCTAGTGGGGGGGGTTTGCTTTTTCTTAAAACTTTTTCCAATTTTCCTCTGCAAAATGGAAATTCATTGCCTAGAGTAAAATTCTAGGGACAAATACAAGATCGTCTTACATTCACTTAAAAAAGAGAAGGAAAAAAAAGAAAAAAAATTACTGCGGAAGAAGAATTCACAGGTACCCTAAAACCCTCTATAATTCACAGCCACCAGAAAGAAAAGGAAACAGATAGTGGGTCCACATGTCATGAACAGCAGTCATGAGCCTACCTTTCTAATCTTCAAGAACTTGCGTAGTGACGAACTGGACAAAGTAAAGAAACCCATTAAGATAGGCTTTCCTTTCCCATCTAAAAACAAAAACTTTAGAAGCTGAAAGGAAATGAGTGAAATTCAAGAAACCCAATAAGATAGGCTTTCCTTGAAATGAGTGAAATTCAAAAAACCCAATAAGATAGGCTTTCCTTGACCTTCTAAAGACAATCCATTTTAGCAGAAAGAAAATGAGTGAAATTGCAGCAAGGTCCTGTGTCCCATGCCAGCCCCAGGTGCTTGCTGAACATTTTTGCTCAAGGAAATGGAGAGAAAAGCTGAATAGGCATGAGCGGCAATGCCATGCACTGTCTGGACCAAAATTGAAGAAGCCTTTGATCAAGAATCAGATGGCAATGAATTCTGCCACCTACTCTTCAAGAATGACTACTGATATCCCTCTCTATGAGTCTCCAGGGGTACCCCCAATTCTCCCCTCCACCCCTTCTCTCTCTCCATCTATGTGCTTTTGACACAGCTGGTTTTTGTTTCCTTGCAGGCTTCCTTTGATGGATATTTGGAGGATAAGCCTAGAGTTTTCAAAGCCATATTTCCTGACAGAGGGAGGAGCCGACAACTTAATGAGGTTTTTGTTATCTTTTATGCTTGATCTTTTGAAAATTGAGTTCACTGTGCTGATTACTGAAATGATTTAGAATCTGCCTCGTCATTTGTTAAGGGCCATTTGTTTACTTGACATGTAAAGCCTCGTATGGTTGATAAAAAAACCTTTCTTTGAATGGCCTTCTGATTGTATATGCAGTCAAGAATAAATGACCTCAGTAATCTTTGCTACTGTTTTCCATCAATTCTTTTTCATGTCGTTGTCAAACCACCAGTTAGTCAAATGGTATGCAGTGTTTTCTCATCCCATAGAATGATCACTATTTATTTAAGTTGTCCAATTGATTGTTAATTTGTGGGATCCCAACTTTCCTCTCCATGAGCAGCTTAACATGATTCTCATTTGTTGATTGGAAATTGAGAAAATTTCTACTGCTATTTTCTCTGGTGACGATGGAATCCACTAATCAACGGTGCTCGTTTCACCAAGGAACTTCTACAGAAGCTGACTGATGTTTATTACATTTTTTGGTACAATATGGATGATTGCCATGCACCATGGTGTTAGCAGTTTCATGGAAATATGAGCATAGTGGCAGGAGTTCTCTTGATCAATTGCCAAAGTACACGTGGAAAGAACCTGATAAGGAGGCAGTGCTAAAGAACAAAGGCTTCGCTCGATTAAGCAATTTTTGCAACAAATGCAAAGTTCCTACCAGCAAGAAATGAAAGGCAGGGAAGCACAGACACCATTGGCAAATCATAGGACAAAACAGTATAGCTTGTAGCTACTAGCTGCTGGACACACCAAACAAGTTGCTGATAAAACTCTAAGCAAATCACTAAGCTGAGGCTCATCAAAAGAAATTGAAGAAGGGAACGAGAGTGTGACTGGCCGTGCATCCAGATCCAATGAAGGACCAGCATGGTTGGGACCCCTGTCACTTCATGACATCTCAGCGAGCTGCTCAATCTCTGCACGTGGACCATCTCTCTCAACTTGGGCAGCTTGAAACCTACCCTCTCAACCTGGCCAACCTGAACATCATCATCATGAGTCAATAAGACACTCTCACACAGTACAACTTGATGCCAAAATTTGCGTACCCTGCCACCCATGTTTAACCTTTAATATTCTGCCACAGACAAATGATAGGCTGCAAACAATTGCGAAGATTGACAGTCTTGAGCAAAGAATTCCTCAGTTTCAATCAGTGTACCCACACTAATGCCCTCCAACATCCCTCTGGGGGAGAATGAAGACTGTGAACCATGCTTGAGAGTGTTGGACGAGCAAGTGGGATGGCACAAACAAGTTTGAGCTGGAAAAGGAATTTCTCTCTATTAGTAGAAATCCTCGTCTAGATCTGAAACTGGCCACCAGTAGAAAATGTGGAAAAAGGGTCGTAGTTGACCAGCATTAAGTCAGAGAAGGCAAGATAAGAGAGCTTGTAGTAAAAAGAAAAAACAATTTAGAGCATGTTTTATTGTGGCCTTCTCCAAAAATTTAACACGCATAAACCCAACCTCACGAGGTAGAAAGATGGACAGAATTAGTATGTGCAAAGTATTGCTCAGCCACAGCAGCCATGGGTTGATAGCTCGAGCAGAAAGATGGAACAGCTCAATGTCTGAAATGATCAACAAACCAGCAACATCAGTCACATGAGACAATAGGTTTGCATAATCCTCATGGTAGTTCTTGTCAGCTGTATGCCAGTAACTGCCACTCACCAAGTTTGTTGCTCCTGCTTGCTGCAAAAACAAAATGAACAAGAAAACAAATTTTGCTGTAGAAGATTTCTATATACTAACAGGACAAGGAAAATGGAAATTGATTAAAGAGAAGAGGAATAAATATTTCGCTGCCAATGAAATTAACTGAATATCAAGCTTGGTCTGAGTAAAAAGAAGAGGAAGAAGGCTCAGCAACTGCTTTGTTGTGCTCCTCCTGGGAACATGTTTTTAAATTCTAATCCTATTTTAAATTATTATAGAAGTTTATATCCATGTAAGAAATGTACCATTCAGTATGATTACACTGCATTCTTAATAATTAAGCATGTTTTATCCTGCATTCCATGATACCTTGCCAAACATGCCCTTAGTATTTCATGCATTACTGTGCAGGTGAGCTGGTTAGGTCAATGGCAGGCCCAAATCGAAAGCAATAGTTTGACTTATTTGTACTTGGCATCATAGAAATAAGCAACTCATCTGTAGTCCTCTGTGCTATTGTCTTTCAGGCATAGGGGAGCAGAATCTCTCTGTAATGTATATGTGTTTGATATTTTCAGGAAGAATGGAGAATCCAGATGTTGCCTATAAATTTCTTGTTCCTCACTGTGTGGCCAGTAGTTGAGATGAGATTGAGATGTAAATCAGGAGGGAGAGATTACCCACCAGGAGTTCCTGAAGAGATCACGAAGGTTCTCGAGCTTGATGTTGTAAGCTTTAAAGATTCTCGAGCAGTCATCAATGAAAATTTCAGAATTACATTTTTTGTATATTCGCTCATGTCAGCTCTATATGGAAGTACTCTCTTGCAGGTCAGGTGGAAGCTTCAAGGTCTTGATAATATTTTTCAGCCATCTGAATTTTCTCTTGGTGTAAAAGGAGCATTATACCCTGATAGACGGGGAGCACGAACAAGGCTCAAAGGTCAACTAGAGATGAATATAAGCTTCGTTCTTCCTCCTGTGCTTGCTATGGTTCCTGAAAATGTTCGCAAGCCTGTTGCAGAGACGGTGAGGCCATAACAGTCTCCTTATACTGATATATTCTTTGACAATGGTTTAACAGATATCTAACAATTACTAGTACATATACTATCTGTGCATGCATGACTGTTTGTATATTTTTGTTCTAATCAACCTGTTTGAAATTTATGTTCCAAGAACAGGTATTAAGGGAATTGGTGGAGAACATGAAGCGTAAAGTTAATAGTAGCTTGCTCACCGATTATAGCAAATTCAAGCAGGAGAAACCTAAGAATCGGGTTTGATAGATTCAAACTTTTTGAACTTATGGATCAACATAAAAGTTGCATCTTACGAGGCTCATTCATTCGAAGGTCAAAGCAAATGTTAAAAAATAAGACCAAATGGAGGACAACTGACTTCGAGATGTTTAACATTTTTATCCAGATAGCACATGGTGTTTCTACTTTTGTCATTGTTGGAGTTGAAACCAGGATTGACTGGAGACATACAAATTACGAGGGAAATAACTGTAGTTTGACATGATATTATCAACTTTGATTTTCTTTTCTTTTTTCTTTTTTTATGAATTATGTTGTAATTCCGAGGAGAAATATCAAAATTTAACCTTGGCAGGCACTGCATGATACTGTGTTGCGAAAATAATCTGTGAAACATGATAGGATTACTGACTCCCATTTTTTTAGTTGTGCAGAACTGGATGTTCTGGCCAGAAAATGTTAAATATAACAATGAGTTTCTGTGAAAATGTATGATTACTGGAGATGTGGGGGATCTCAGAATCGGTGTGCTCTACCATTTGAGCTACATCGCCAACAGTATCATCTATTTTGTTCTGATATTACTTCAAAACAATTAAATGATTCTGAGTTCAGCTGTAATCACTACTTGTTCACTTCTCATTTGCAAACACTGATTTCTGTTCATTTTCGTTCGCTATAACACAATTGGTAACTAGGAATTTAGAGAACTACTGAACTCTTGGACATTAACTCCTCACTGCTATTAGTCATTCATAATTTATATAAACAATGGGAAAAGAGTTGTTGACCAAAACCAGGCCCTCGAAAGGCTTCATTCAAGCAAAGATATGAACAAAATTGTATTCAAGTACCTTGGTGTATAATGAAAAAAAAAATTATTAGTACAACATGGTGCTTGATCTGGTCGATAAGGCATGTTCTCTTGGATAAGTAGCTTTCTGATTGTGCAATTGCTCCTGTAAATTGCCTTCGCTGTGCCCTTGGTGAATGGCAACGTTTTGACTCTGAGAATTCTTTGATTCACCCAACCAGATTTCAATCCTATTTGTTAGCTGATGAATCTGACTGTAGAAAGTAATGATTCGACCTTAACAACAAAAGAAAGAGTCCACCAGGCAGAGCAACTATTTCCTCAAATATCTGAGACACCATGCTCTTTCAACCGGCAGCAGCAGCAGTAAACAAAGCTTACCCAACAATTGCACTTAGAACACCACCATTCTCATCGGTAGCCTATGGTGGATATCTGACTCTCGTCACCCCATTCAGAAAACAATGCAAGGGAAAATGCCGTCAAAGAATCTAGGTGAGTAGCATTGTGAAAGACTCTTCCTTTTCAACTCATCATCAGCCTTGCAAACAACTTTCTTTCAACTTCAACCTCCCCTTTGTAATTAAATACCTCCAACGATGATCTAATCCAGATTCCAAAAAAAATAATGTTGTTATCTGACCAGTTCTTGTAAGAGAGAGCAGATTTTAATTAAGAGAGAACCAAAACATTCCACCTCTTCCTTTTCAACTCATCATCAGTCTTGCAAACAACTTTTTTTCAACCTCGACCAACTCTTCAACCTCACCTTTGTAATTAAATCCCCCCCACGATGATCAAATCCAGATTCCAAAAAAATAATGTTGTTATCTGATGAGTTCTTGTACGTGAGAGCAGATTTTAATTAAGTGACAACTAAAGCATCCCAGTCAAGCGGGATTTCGTGATGCGACTCATCAATTAGATTCTTCAAATATCTGCTATGAAGTTCTGATTACCAATAATCAGAACAAGAACATGAACCATGCTTGAAACAATGAAAACGATTCCGATCTCTAATTACAATTTCTCGGTTGTATATCTTAGAAACAATTTTAATACCAGCATGACAATCTTGGCATATGCGTAGATTCTTGAATATATAAAGAGGTGCACCAGGTTTTGTACTTAAAAGCCCAAAACAGACTGCAAGCTTTTCACTGTGCACGAACAATGCCTGCTCTTTCTCCTCCATCTCCTCACTGCTATCCTCCCTGCCATCAGAACCTGGAAAAACTTGGGTGGTAGTATTCGGTACATAACCAGCCAGTCTCAGCCTTTGAATCATATTATTCAACGCATGATAAATTTCCTTTGTCAGAGGGTGTGACTTATCCCCTGCACTGAACTGATGAATATCGCCACCAACATAAATAGAGCTCACTCCAGGGACCTTTCTAATACCCCTACTCTTAAGGATTTGTCTGAGTGAATTGGCCTTTTCTTGCTTTCCTTCTAAAGCATACATGTTCGAAAGCAATACATGATACTCTGTATTATGCTGGTCCATCTCAATCAGCTCTTGCAGAATTCGTTCACCAAGCTGTAACTTTCCATGGGCATTGCAAGAACCCAAAAGGGATCCTAGAACAACCTCATTTGGATACATTGGCATCTTCTTTATCAACATCACAGCTTCTTCTAAATGACCGGCCCGACCTAGAAGATCCACCATACAAGCATAGTGTTCAATCTTAGGTGTCGTTCCATATTCTGATTCCAGACTATGAAAATAATGGTAACCTTGATCAACTAAACCCGAGTGGCTGCAAGCACTTAAGACAGCCATAAAAGTTAAATCATCTGGCTTAGCTTCTTCAATCATTTTTGGGAATATATCCAACACAAATTTACCCCTTCCATGCATTGCTAGCCCACCAAGCATTGCATTCCACGCTACCACATTCCTCTTTGGTAGGTACTTGAAGACTTTGAATGCCATATCTATCAGGCCACATTTTGCATACATGTCCAACAAAGCTGTACCCACCATGATATGCATCTCCCTTCCCATTCCCTTCAAAGCATAAACATGAACCCACCTCCCCATCAAGACATCCCCTGATTGTGCACACGCGGATAAAATTGAAGAAAGTGTGACAAAATTCAACCCTAACCTGAACCTCAAAACCATTTCATCCAATAGTAAAAACCCTTTTCTAGAAAACCCATTTCCCACATAACCTGCAATCATTATAGTCCAACCAACCCCATTCCTCTCCGGCATCTCATCAAACACCACTCTTCCATTCTCTACCCCGTTCCCATTTCACCACCCCCTCCAACAATGTACTCCACGAAACCACATTCCGCTCATTCATTTCACAAAAAACTCTTCTCACCTCCTCAACTAACCCACACTTCACATACATGTTCATTACCGCATTACACACCTTAACCCCAAACCCCAATCCCATCTTCACAAGACACCCTTGCGCTTGCCTTCCCATCCCTAAATCCTCCACGCGCGTGCACAATACAAACACAGAAATCATGGCAACATCGTCAAGAACAACACCCTCCTTCCTCATTTCTTTGAAGAAACAAAACCCTTCAGAAGGTTTTGTTCGGTGTTGAGCAAGGCAGGATAACAGGGTGGTCCAATCTGTAACGTCTTTATGTGAGCGGGGAATTTGGTAGAATAGGTGGCGTGCAGAGGATGCAACGCCACAGGAGGCATACAAGTGGTGGAGGGCGTTGAGGAGGAAGGTGTTTGGGGATGAAGAAGCAAGTCCGGAGGTTAGGATAACGGCGTGGAGTTTTTTTCCAGTGGAAAGAGAGGAGTTGCGGGCGCAAGAGCGGAGGAGAGAGCGGAAGTGGGCAGGGAGGGATTGGAGAGTGGTGAAGTTGATGGTTGAACATTTCATATGAATGGGGTTTTGGAGAAGGATGTGATGTGATTATTCTGAGGAATTTCTAAGCTACCAAACCAAACAGATGGGTCTCCTTCCTTCCTTCCTTCCTTCCTTCCTTTTGAGCTGTGAAGAGTCAGACAGCCATTTTTATCATAGATAAGCCATTTTGCCGCCTCTTCTTCCTTTGTTTCTTCAAAATATAACCGTTAGCCGTTAATGCATGGCTGCCACCAGACAGGGGTGCTCGGTCCATCATTATCCGTTCATATTTTGGAGAATATATCATAATTAATTTCTTTTAATATTTACGGTGAATTCAATTTAATTTCAAATTTTGGATTCATAAAATATTAATTATAGTGATATATATATATATTTATAAAAAAAAAACATAATCTCACTGTAAAAACAAATACTGCTCCATATAACTTGTAAAACGATTCTTCCAAATTATAGTAAAACAAAATTAATTTTTTGGTTCAAACATAATATAATTTTGTCTATAAAATTTTAAGAAAAATGTTTCAAGTTTTTTAAATTTATACTAAGTTTAGAAAATTATTTTAGAGGTTTTCTCTAATTTTCATTTACAAGCTTTTTAGGAGTTTTTTTTTAAAATGAAAAAAAGACATGAATAATATTATTTTTTTTGTTTTATATACAAATTAATTTCCTTTTACATTTTTAAATTTATTATCATAAATGAAATTTTTATTATAAATTAAATATGAATATTTTTTATATGATTATCTTGATATAAAAAAAATAGTATTAAATCGTGAATTTAACTTTATTAACCTATATCGACCATGATTGATATAATGTGTCGTTGTTTTAATTAATATTTTTTTAAGAAATATTATCTTAAAAATATGAAAATCAAACCATGTTATCACCAATTATGATTTTTTCTTTAACCTGCTAAGTTTATGAGCTAGGCAATGAATCTAATGGGGAGATTTTAAGTTTTACTTGTGATTAGTTAGATTTAATAATACTCATAAAACACTTTCCTTGATATGGGCATTATACTTTTTTGGTCGCACACAACATAGTTCATGGAATTATCTAGTACCTAGTATTTTTCTTGATAAAATTAAGGTCCCTGCCAGAACTTCCATTTTCACTTTCATGAATCCTCAGCAGTATGGCAATTGCTTCTAGTTTGTCACCCAGAAAGCAGAACGGAACAGCAATCTCTGGTAAATTCTCCGATTGCTTTGGGATGGATACTATTTTCAGCTTTTTCTTCACGGTGTGAGCAAGCTTTTCTGTTCCAGTCAGCTGTGTAATTCCTGAATTAATCTCAATGTCAAAAATTAATACCGTAATGGGAAAGAGATGTCATGAGTTCATCAAAATTCACTCCATATAATTAAAATTGATAAAAAGCACACGACCATGTATAGATCAAACACTTCACTCATATCAGTTGATCGCAAAATCACACAAACCGAATTCAAAAACAAAAAAAATCAAGTCTTGTCTTGATAAAACCCGCGGGTCCGAAACTAGGGTTATCTTGGCTATTTGAGTTTGAAGTACAAGATCAAGCCGATGACAACCACAAGGACAGCAACAATGGCAGCAATAATCCACTTGTTCTTGTTCAGCCTCCTTGACATGGCAGTCAGCACTCTCTTACTCTTACCAATGTTGTCATCCACCCCATGAAGCTGTAAATATTGGAAGAACCATAAAATAAGCACAGGAAACATGGCGTTACTAGTTCCAAACCCTAATTCCATTACTTCCCAAAATGATTTAGACCCTTTATAGTAAAGCACTGATTAACATCTAAAACGATCAGAAGGAAACTGTGGTATGCTACCAAGGGCTTCCTTTCTAATAATGCATCATAATTCGGAGTCACTGAAACTATAACTGTCATTTAACGCGTTCAGATATCACTAGGAAATAACGAAAAAAATTTAACACTTGCTAGAATGAAAGTAAACAATGTTCAGAGTCGGCAGTTTGGTGCAAATGAAATCAATACCGTGTTATGGGCATGTAAGAGAGACTGTCGCTGTTGATGCAGATCTTGAAGAATAGACACACCAAGTTCTTCAGTTTCAAGCATAGTTCTTCTACTATCCTTAATTCTGTCACCAGACTGATTTAGTTTTTCTGTCGTCGTCATCAATCTTAATCTTTGATCTGCTGAGGCCTATTCCAGTTGTCCAACCCACAATTGTTAAAATATATATTCAACACTATGAAGAAGAAAGAGACTTAGAATAACATTGCAGATTTTCATACTAGTGGCCACAGAACTATACGAAACCCTGTTTGGCATTGTGGTCCAACAATGCTTTTAAAGTTTTTTGAATTTTTTTAGCTTCAAATTAATTGTCATTTGTAGTGTTTTTGAAACTGTCGATATCAAAAATAATTTTAAAAAAATAAATAAATAATTATTTAGATACATTTCAAATTGAAAAACACTTGAACAGCAAACTCTACTAAACCCCTAGACCGACCCGAAATGTTTGCTCACATCACACCTGGCTATGCATTTATTCAACAAGATATACACCCAGATCGCTTCTTAGTTATGATGCTGAACCAAAATACAGATTATAATAATAATAATTGAAAGTCATAATCCTACATAAAATCTACCAGAGACAAATACGCAAGAGTACAAACCAACCCAGAGAGAGGGTGACATACCGTCAAGGAATTAGCCATTCCAGCTTCCAATAGCTCATCGCGAGCAGCTGCATTGAGATTGCCAGAACCCATCCTTTTAACCTCAGTTTTCAGATTGTTCAAATCTGACTTGTACTCCCTCAACTTAGCCAGAAGAACTGCCTTCACATTCGGCTGCAAATTTCTCGCTTCCATATCCATTTTCCGAATCTGCAAAATTGAATTTTTAAAAATAAAATAAAGAATAATAACTGGGTGAGGAGAATCGGGCTTTGAAAAAAAAATAAAGGGTACCAAAGAGTCAGCATCTTCTAATCCAGCTCTTATTTCAGATATCTTTTGCTTCTTTTGCTCTGTTCAAATAAATAATTATTGCACAAAATCAAAATCAAAAGAAAATAAATAATTGAGAGTACGTACGTACCTCCACCAACAGCAAGTGCAGCGGTGCATTTTCTGGATAAACTAGCAGAGAGCTCGCAGTATTGACGCTCGTATCCTTCAAATATTTCGCTCATCTTTTCCTATTTTTCACCTCTCTATCTATCAAAAACCAATTCCTCAGTTCAAGCAATCACGATCGGGAATTCAGTTACCTGGAATGATCGGAGAAACTGATCGGATTCTGGTAACCGGAGCTTCTCGAATCGGCGTTGGTGATGGTTTTTTAAACGACAATGCACATTTGCTTGGGACAGGACACGAATGAGTATTGTAGTGGGAGGAGGAGCGGCTGATGATATGTCACGTGTCAGTTTGCTCGGTCATATAGCTCACGTGTCAGTTTTCTCTCTTCTACAAGAACCGGGGAATATCCGGTTTAGATTTCGCAGTGTTATTTCGATGATGTCATCACAACGAAAACTTCAGTACCTATACTTGTAAGACTTTTTTAGTTGAGTCTCTAATCTTTTTTTCTTTTCTTTTAATATATATATATATATATATATATATATATATATATATATATATATATATTTATGATTAATGGCCTGTTTGGGAGTGCGGTTGTGGTAGCTTTTCAAAGTGTTTTTCGTGCTGAAATATATCAAAATGATGTTTTTTTTATTTTTTTAAAAATTATTTTTGACATCAGCACATCAAAATGATCTAAAAACACCAAAAGATATTCATTTAAAATGAAAAAAAAATCAAATTTCGGCAAAACGCCGGTTCAAACGCACTCCCAACGGGGAGTAAGAGTATATAGTATTAGCAAACTTGGTGGGTTATCACTAATATATTTATTTGTGCTAATAAAAAAAATATAAGTGTTTTTTTTATTCTTATTTTACTTTTAATATAAACGATTGCTTATTTTGATAGTTTTATTATAAATTTATAATTTGATGTTGATGGAGTCATAAGAACTTCAAATTAGATTTGGGTTATCCATAGTTGTTGCTTGATTGATGCATACATGTAAGCTAGGTCATTACACACCATCCCATGAAAACAAGTCTCATTCAAGATAGGAGACACTTTAATGCTTAAGTTCGTAGATTATACAAGGGAATGAGATAGTGTAGGAGGATGTATGTTGATGATCATATGTTATGTGGCCTACTCCGAATTTTACATTGTGTGGATGGCCTAAGGTATTTATACACCTTGACCATTAAGATCATATGGCTTACCTCAAAACAAGTAGGGCAGCTTACCTATGCAGGTGAAGTGAGGGGTGTGTTCCTTAACATAGTTACATTTTTTTATATAGTTACATTTTTGAGATAGTAGAATATATATATACACACAAACACACACAGACAATATATTTTCTACTATCTTCTCATTCCCAGCCCCCACACGCACACAGAGACAGCCCCAACCAAGCCCCACCGAAGAACACACACACACAAACAGCACTCCCACTCCCAAACTTGCTTCCTGTTCTGAGTCTTTTTATTTCCAAACCATTGCTGCCTTGTTTGGTTCCAGAGAAGAAGACCTCCAATCAATACTGCTTCTGTTAATGGAATACTTCACTCAAAGGATGCCTTGGTAAAGAGAACAACAAAATGTTGCTAGAGTTAATTTTGTGTCGCGGGTGCAAAAAGCATGTCGCGGCCATGCTATTATTTTTTATGTGGGATCCACAGTTAAAAATTGGAGTCCCATTTGGTTACACTTTAATTTGGCTCCGCGGTTCAACGCAAACGCAGCCTGAACCGCGGAGCCAAATGGCATCTTATAAGAAATATATAATTCTAAGACCAATTCTTTGATAAAATGATAATCAAAACCTTTTATTATTATTGGAAAAGGGGTTTAAACTTCTTAAAGACACATCCTTATAAGAAACATACCATCCTCGAGTCGATTATTTGATAAAAAGTAAAACAAACCTTCTGTTTATATTTTTTTTTTGTAAGGTTTTGGGTCTTTGATCTTTTGGCTCACTAGATGTCAAGTGAAACTCACAGATGGTAGTCTTAGTAGTTTGGATGACGAAAGTTTAACAAAAAGATATATTAGAGATAGAAAAATCTTTCGAGGACATATTAAGTGTTTGTTTTGGAGTGTCATCGAGGTTGTTTTTTAAAGTATTTCTTGTTCAAAAATGTATCAAAATGATATTTTATTTTTATATTTTAAAAATTATTTTTAACATTAGCACATGAAAATGATCTAAAAACACAAAAAAAAATTAATTTGAAGTAAAAGAAACATCATTTTTTTTGAAAAACAATTTTGAAATACAATGTTAAACAAGGGCTTAAGGTAATTAAAATGATATTTTATTTTTATATTTTAAAAATTATTTTTAACATTAGCACATGAAAATGATCTAAAAACACAAAAAAAAATAATTTAAAGTAAAAGAAACATCATTTTTTTTTAAAAACAATTTTGAAATACAATGTTAAACAAGGGCTTAAGGTAATTAAAAGGATATATTGAAGAATCAGTGGGGCTTTTTACCTTAAAAAATAACCTGGAGAGAAAGCATAATCATGTCAAGATTTTGCTCCCGGTTTTTCATAAAATAACCTGCTTGACCCCTTTTTCTTGTCTAGACAGATTGGAATGAAAACCATAAATGAAGGCCAGACATTGAATTTCTGTGGTGGGAAAGTAAATTTGAATAGCAATTTTTGTTTCAGATCTACGAAACGGCTGTAGTAAGTGCTTGCTTGCAGATATTTGCAATAACTCGATGAATAATCATCATAAATAAAGGTTTTATTCCTTTTAGCTTCCATCTGGATTCATTGATTTCAGTATCAGTTCCTGCCAATCCCATCAAAGTTAATATGAGATTAAAGTTTGTGATTCTGTTAAGTCTAGCTCTGAACTACAAATTTCGATAGTTATCAGTCATCTATGATATGATTTTCGAGATGGATTGGGTTGAGTGGGAGTTGTGTAGAGAAGCTTGGAAAGAATTAAATTGCTAATTTCATGTATTTCAAATCCCATTAACATATATCATGTCCTTTGAAAACATTGATTTTGAGCTGCAGAACTGCTGTTGGTCAAGTCATTACAGGATATCTTCCAAGTTCAGTTGTTCCTCATTTTTTGTTCCGCCGAGGATGTTAACATTTTCCGCCATTGAAGGATACAATTCTCCATTAGAAGCTTGTTCCAAGATGCTATGATTTACCAGATGGAACGTCTTCTCAGCAAATATACAGTCAGGATCAGCTCTCTATCAAGTCAATGCCTTCCTGGAGCCCAAAAATATTCCCACAGTGCTAGCTGAAGCTGTCCCAGGTCAAGTAGGAGTGCATCTCTGTTTGATTTAGTATTATTATTTACCGTTTTCGTTTTTTCTCCTTATTATCTGCAGAGTTTCTCCTCAGTTTCTCTGTGATTCTTACAAAGATTA